>MU827783.1:2988065-3083935 GCA_029204205.1 Desmophyllum pertusum | reverse complement strand
TTATATTATTATATAGACACGAGTGTTTTACTGGAAAATAGACCACTCGTAAAATTCATACGAAACTACATCCGGGACCCGAGTGGCGTATTTTCCATATCCTCACTAGTGAGGATATCGATGACGTAATTTCCCGCTTTTGCATGGCTTTTTGTGCAAAGCTGCCAAACTCCGGTTGAAAAATGGCGAGCGATAGATTCGCGAGATTCATTGAAGCCGACATGAAATCGTTCACTGAGGAGTAGAAAAATGTTAACACGAAGAAGAAAACTTCATATGACTTAAAATTATTCAAGGAGTTCCTTGCAAGTGAAGACGAAAGGAGAGAAATTCGGAAAGTCGAGCCACCGAGCTGCAAGAGTTCGCGATAAAGTTTGTGCTTTTGTCGTTTGTCTATATAAAAAGAAAATTACACGCTGGCTTGAAGATATGAATTTTATTTTCGAGTGGTAAAACAATATTTTACGAACGAGCGCAGCGAGTGAGTAAAATATTGTTTTTACACTCGAAATAAATTCATATCTTCGCGCCGCCGTGTAATATCCTCTATATATTATATTGTGAACAAGTGACTTATTTGCATTAACATTAACACAATGCTACTTTTCTTTTGTGTTTTAAGGTCTAAGGACTTTGTTGTGATTTCTGGGAGAAGATATATCATGTAAAATAATTTACTCAGGTGAGAAAACATTTAACTGCAAGGATTGTGGGAAACTACGCAGGTCAAATATCATAAAATAGTGGCAAGTGCTTTAGTACCAAAGGAAATCTAGAGAACGTAAAATATGCACACAGAAGAGAAGCCTTTTGAATGCAATCAGTGTGACATGTATTTATACAAGCATGGGATCTGAAGGCTCATAGATGAAGAACACGTGCAGCCTTTTGAATGTAATCAGTGTGGCAAATGTGATGCATAAAAACTGAAAGTTCATGAAAGAACACGTGCTGGTGAGAAGCCTTTGAGTGCAACCACTGTGGCAAGTGCTTAAGCCAGCCAAGAAATCTAAACCGACATAAAATAATGGACACAGGCAAGACTTTGGAATGTAGCCAGTGTGAGAAGTGTTTTAATGTGGCAACTAATCTAAAGCAACATAAAAGAACACACACTGGTGAGAAGCCTTTTGAATGTAACCAGTGTGGGAAGTGTTTTAATTATGCAACACATCTGAAGAGACATAAAATAATACACACGGGCGAAAAGCCTTTTGAGTGCAACCTGTGTGGGAAGTGTTTTAATCAGTCAGTAACTCTAAAGGTACATAAACGAACACACACCGGCGAGAAGCCTTTTGAGTGTGACCAGTGTGGCAAGTGTTTTAATCATGGAAAATCTCTAAAGGAACATAAAAGAACACACACTGGCGAGAAGCCTTTCGAGTGCAACCAGTGTGGTAAGTGCTTTAACAGCACAGGGGATCTAAAGCGACATACGATGACTCATACAGGAGAGAAACCTTTTGAATGTAATCAATGTGGCAAGTGCTTTATTCAGGCATCAAATCTGAGGGTTCATAAAACAACACACTCAGGAGAGAAACCTTTTGAATGCGACCAGTGTGGCAAGTTCTTTGGTCTGGCAAAAGGTCTAAAGCGACATAAAGCCATACATGATGTACAGAGGCCATGCAAAGACGAGGAGCATGACAATTTCTTCAGTATTTGTGAACTGTTAAGCAACATTAAGGAAATCAAACAGGAATGAAGCCGGCCTTATTAATGCCATATGTACCTTGTGGTCAGTACGAGTGTTTTAATGAAACGCAGTAGAACCACAGGACACATTTTTAAAAGAGTGTTCACTTCTGAAGACTTACAGTGAAATCCTCTAAGCCGTGAACGCTCGAAATACTTCTGGAATCAGTGTTTATTGTGTTCAGGGGGGGGGGGGGGGGGGGCAGCGCCCTTTGATCTTGCCGCTTTTCCGCTATACATGATCGCACAAGTAAAGAAATATGTCAATCATTCGAGAAAACGTACCTCTACGGGAGTTTGCTGTGGAATTTTCATCCATGGTGTCCCACAATGACCAAAGTTCAGTTAAACAGCGACTGAATCGTTCCCATAGATGTTTGAACGTGGAATCGCCAAAATATTTCTGAACGAACAGAAACGCACGTCATGTCCGCCATCGTCCGCCATGTTTATTTTAAACAAACCAGTACTTAGTCTCGCTCGGCCAAATTTCTTAAATGTGCAATCATGTATACTAGGTTCCAGGCCTCGCTGCTAGCCCCCCCCCCCCCCCCCCCTCCCCTGATTGTGTTGCTACCAATCAGAGGCGAGATCAGAAACTGCAACAACAAACCACAAGCTGCAACAGTAATTAGTCTGTCTGATCTGAAAGGTCAGTTAGAAAAGGTTGGAGTAAATTGATTCAGTTTTACCCTGTTGCTATTCAAGTTGTTACTCTTTTCTATTTCCGAGCTTCAAGAGAAATATGACTGAACGATTTTACTAAAAAACCCGGAAATGTTTGCCTCGCAGACGCCGTGGATAAGGGACTTGATGAGATGTGTTTGTCACGGTCAGCGTATCGGCTTCCCGTTGTTAACAATCATCACATTATTATAACTATTTTTGTCTTATTTTTTTTTATTTTCTACATATGTAATGCCATGAATTGTAACATTTCTATATTTTTGACACCTTTTACTTGATTCTCAAGTCGTGTGAACTCTTTTGGTGAGGGAAAAATTTTAGACTAAGGGCAGAATATTTAAACAAGGTTTAGACAGGGTTTGACAAAACCGCGGCCTAACCCGACTTTAAACACGGAGCGAGCCTATGAAATGCAAGGACACGCCCAATCTGGCGCTCCTTGTTGACTTTTTTTTCATCAGCAATAGAAATGGCATGGCGGAATCCGAAATAACGGTCGCACAAAACTAGAAGTCGAGGGGAGGAATTGTGGTTGGTTTATCCAAGCAACCAAGATAAAATATTTTTGAAGCAACTAATTGATTTATTTATAATAAAACAAGCTAAATAAGAAACATGCAGTGTAAAATCTATTCACCGTTTGGAAGCGGAACTGAAGGGAAACGATTAATTATAATTCCCTTTGACCGACAGTACAGTCCTATTCGCTGAGCATTCAATTGCAAATTTCGCGGGTAACTAAAATTGCTGTAAAGATCAAGCTTGCAATCAACGAACCATCTGTTTTCATTTATCAGAGCATGCCGAGAACTCGAACGAGTATCGTAAAGGTGGCGGGATTTCCAAAATTATTTAAATTTATGAGCTTTGTGCGAACAACTTGAACAATGCTGAATAATTAGACTTAATTAGACGTGGGTGAATTAACCAATCAAATGAGACCATGGATCGTCCGCGTTGGGATTTGTGATTGACAGGATGAACACCTCGGCCTCATTATATAGGATCGCTCCGTGTTTAAACTGGCCAATCTCTAACCTCGTCCTCGGGTCTCGTTTCTCCCGCCCCCTAGAGCGAGAGAGAAGAGACCCTGGTCTGGTCTGGTCTTGTCACGCTCTTGGAGGCGGAAAGTAGAGACCCTGGGAACGAGGTTGGCCAAATCTCAATGTGTTACCGTCATTTATAGTAAACCCTCTTTAGAAGGTGTAATAACACGGACTAAAAAAACAGTTAGCTACTTAGACTGACCTGCTTATAAGTAGATTTAGATCTCATTAAATTATCTTAAACCTCGGCCTAACTTAGACTTCGTTTAAATATGCAGCCCTTACTCACCACAACAAGCGAGTAAACACTAGCAGTCCTTGTACCTCAGCACTGTCTACTAATAAGCTTTGCTTGTGTTTTAACAAATACAGTCAACTCTCTGTAAGATTGACAGCGCCTAGACCAACACCAACTGTGCGTGGAGGTGCCTGCCATAGAGAGAGTTGAGGTATCCTGGTACCAGTAAATCTGAGACAGTGACGAAGGTTTCTTTTTTAAGCGATCACATGATTATTTGATTATGTAAATGTTTACATTACCTGTACATTTAATATACAACAAAGATTATTTTATATTTCTATGTGATCAAAGAACGTTGTTCGATCGTTTAACCAATTTATCCAATGTTATTAGAATACAAAGTTATATATTCAACTGCTGCTTTTGTCCTTCAGTATACTTTTTAGGCACAAAGTTTTGTTTGAGAGAAATGAAAACATTGCCTTTATTGATCTTGATATAATTATATATTTTGATGTTATATATAATGCCATGTTGTATAGACACGGAATTCGTGTGGTTCGTAATATCTCAGTTCCTCGTACCGCGGTTGCACTGTCATGGAAGCTTGTGAACTGTACCAAGCTCAGACTCGTACCCAGTCGCTAATTATGTGATTTTTGGGTGAGGGGAGATTGGATACGAGAGTAGATCGAGGCGCGCGGGCAGTCATGGCAAGGGACGAAGGAAAATTAGCTATTTTTCCTTCGTCCCTTCCCATAACCCCCGCGCGCCTCAATCCACTCTCGTATCCAATCTTCTCTCATCCCAAAAACATATAAATAGCGACTGGGTACGAGTCTGTACCAAGCTCTCGTCAGTGGCATCACTCACACAACGCACTATCCAATGATTAACTAAAAGCGTCCTCAGAGCTCTTTAGATCCAAAGCAGCAGTTCCCCGCAGGACCCTTGCCAATGAATAAGTTCATAAGCTTAATTTCTGGGCTAGGTGTTATCTTCTAAAGCTTCAAATCTCTGAATTTTGAAAGTCGAATCCGCTGAAACTTATCAGGGATATTGTCGAATTACGTTTTACTGGCAGATCGCGATGTACAGATGATATTTTAAAAGCTACTAAAGTTAGAATTGCGGACAAGCAATATTTGTGTCCCACTGAAGTTTTCAGCTTGAGAAGCGTCCTAAATTAAATGATTGAATTATCTAGTGGTAAATCATAACCTCTTTTGTGATGTAACAGAAGCCGATTTAGCAATTTCATGTCTGGTTGAAAGTTATTGGCCTCTCGTATAAGGGAGTAAAAATGTGAAATTTAGACTTTGAAACGTTCGATCTTTTTTTAAGGCTTTTTTGCAATTCCGCTTCTGTTACAACGTAATACAGTTTATAATATATTATTATTATTATAACTCAAGCGAAGCGCGCGCTCTGATTGGTTAATTGTGCGACTCCATTTGCCCATGGTGCACTCCGATTACTGGTTTGCTTTCGCGCGCTTGATGCTTCACTGGTATCCTCGGAGACCCAGGGGTAGTTAGTCGGACGCGAAGAAAGTTCGAAGTAGCTGTGAAATAACCCCTGGGTATCGACTCTTATCGGACCACTTCCAGAAACATTTGCATACACGGTCTCTGATTGGGCAGAAAATTTCTGGCATTGTATATTTTTCTGCCCAATCGACGAGCTCCATCTATTGCGCCACTTTCGTGCCTTCTTTCACTGGTCGCTCACTGTAATTTCTCGACTTTTTCTGCATCTAAACTGGAAGTTTTAAATGACGAAATTACCACAAATCATGCAAGATGAATTATAAATCGGCTGAACAGCCTTGAATTCAACTAAGAGGCAGAATAAAATATTTTGTCGATATATATGACGCGAAGTCACCAAGTGCTGGAAGTCATCGGGAAAGCAAGTGGAGCCGGTGAAAGTTTACTCGGAGCAGTGGTTGTTGTTGATTATGTACGTGGATTATTCTGGAAGAAATTTTCAACTAGAATAAAGGTTAGTTCAGATCAAACTCTGCTTCCGATTTTTGTACTGAAGCTGAGCCGTCCGACGGTAATTCTCGATCTCGGACTGAATTTTACTGAATGAATTAGAACTTTGCCGCCGTTTTGTTTGTTGTTCAATCTTCCAGATTACACCGTAAAGCGAAAATCAAATTATTCAATGAATTGTTTTCTTTCAGTGAATGTATGAAACAATTAAGTAAATACCATTTTATCGTTGGCCTTGTTCAAATGTTAATCACCACAGAAGATACAAGATGCATGAACATCGACAAAATGATTTGTTTATTTTCCTTTATTCAGCTTTATTCCAGTCGCACGCACGTTTGCCACAGAATTGACATTAAGCTTTATAACATTTTTAAATTTAAGCTTAGAATCCTGTCCGCTGTTTTTTTATCTTTGTCTTCATAGTGTAGCCATGGTATCGATTATTTTATGCTACAAAAGGGCTGATCATTGTCACTGACGGGAGTATCTAATCTGCGCGGGTCGCGTGTCGCGGGTAATTTACGCGGGTCGCGGGTAATTTACGCGGGTCGCGGGTAAATTTACGCGGGTAAATTTAAGAAGGTGGTATATCAAGATATTTTCGTAGAGCCGTAAAATCCAAAGTTATTTTACGTGAAACGGGAAATGTGAAATGAATATAACCTAATGAAAATGAAATGAAATGAAAATGACTTACACTGTAATAGCCGTAATTTTCCAAAAATTATTTTCCGTGAAATGAGAATTGAGCACTTAATTCTTCGTGAACTGCGATCGCGGGTAAATAAATTGTCGACCACAAGTATATTCCGCATTTATTATATTTTATTTAAACACAACAAGATAAACTATGTCAATGGTACACATGTATAGTATAACAAACGTGGTTGAGCGTAAAATAAAACATATTATTGTACCATATTATAAGTATTACGAGTTAAGTTCAGTTAACGCTGAGTAAATACTGGCAACCCATCTTGCTTAAATTTGTTTAACACTGCCTCGTCAATGGTATTTTCAGCTGTAATGTTAGTAGGGGGCCTAAGGTTAGTCCACGCTGGAATTTTTTTACACAGTCCACATTGGGACAGAAATAAAACATGGTTTCTGTTACGAAAGTTTGTTCGTATGGAACATACAACCCCTTTACTGAAACAGTTAAATCGCCTTCTTTGTGCTCTTTACGGCATGCTCGGCACCTAGGTGTCATTCCTTTCTTCTTCTTTTTTAAACTTAAAGTCCAATCCTGGGAATTTTTATTTCTACTATCTTTATCCAAAAGGTCTTGCACTATTTCCCTTCTGGTACGGGACTGATTTGTATTATACCGGAATTTTAGCTCTTCGGGAATAATCGTGGGTGAGTTTCCCACACTGTCGATACTTCATTCTGAGTTAAATGAATCTGCTGCAAAAGAGAACTGTTCTCGGGAATTTTGCAGATGTACAGATAAATCCATATGATATGTTTAAATAGCTCTTTTCCATCGTTTTTATTGAAATCGGCACAATTACACGAGGGGCTTTTTCCTAGTATTATTCTATAAACTGATGAATAGGTCCCACTTCCACTTACAACTGTATACGTTCGACCAAGAGATGACAAAGTACTATCTACAATTTTAACCTTGATTGACTCTTTTTATTCTTTGGCTCTCTTGAGCCTGTCCAGGAAGCCCTTGCTTCGTAACGGCCTGTATCGTCCACTTCTTTCTCCGTCCTTATAAATGTTTGTCACGTTACAGGTCACTAGATTTCGCCAGTCAAACAAAGCAATTCAACAAGGTGATTTTAATAGGACTGGGCACGTGTCACACAAAATACAAAATCGCACTTCACGAAGAATTTTAAAAGTGCTCAATTCTCATTTCACGGAAAATAATTTTTTGGAAAATTACGGCTATTAAGTCATTTTCATTTCATTTTCATTAGGTCATATTCATTTCACATTTCCCGTTTCACGTAAAATAACTTTGGATTTTACGGCTCTACGAAAATATCCTGATTTATTATATGGCAAACTGGTCCACGACGAAAAGGAACATTCTGATTGGTTCCCTGAGCGGTCCGTATTTTGCAATACGGACCGATATTTTGGTCATACGGACCGTATTTTGCAAAATTGTTTTCTATTAAGTAGAAACATGTTTCATCGTGTCTGGCGGACAATTTCGGTTAAACTTTTCGCAAAGTGGCCTGAAAAAATGCAAGACTATGCTTAGCTTTGGCGCGCGCGCGTTAGCCGAGAATGGTTACATTAATTTATCAGCAAGTTTTAAAAAAAGCCATTATAATAAAAACTTTATTGAACTAGCTTGTTCGGTCCGTATTGGGAAATATTGGTCTCGTTCTTTTTTTGCAAGTTTATGGACCTCGCCTTCGGCTCGGTCCATAAACTTGCAAAAAAAGAACCTCGACCATATTTTCCCAATACGGACCTCACGCTAGTTCAATAACATCTATTTATTATTCTACTATTACGTCATTTCAACATATAAGGTCAAGAGAACACGTAAAATATGAGATGGTATTGACTACTATGGAAAATAGTATTAATAATAGTCGGGAAATTTTGCAGTAGAATAATAAATCCCTTATTCGATGATTTAACATATAATACGAGCGGACATTTTGCTCATTGCTCGCAAAATATCCGCAACTCGCAAAATATCCGCGCGTATTATATGTTAAACCATCGAATAAGGGGTATATACCACCTTCTTAAATTTACCCGACTGAGTAAATTTACCCGCGACCCGCGTAAATTACCCGCGACACGCGACCCGCGCAGATTAGATACTCCCGTCACTGACTGTCAATTAACCTTGAGTCAATTATTGCGGAAGCTTTTTCGCGCACTTCAAGAATTAAGATTTTACAGCCGATTCGTGTAAGATTAAAACTGTTTGCAGTGTTCTGTTATAAAAGAAATGGTAAACGCTACAGCTGTGCGTACATCGAGTTATGGTTGCACTTGGGAGTTTGCTAAGCACTCAAGAAGCTAGAGCTGCTAGTTAAATCTAAATATATCCACATGCATGGGCTTATTATGTCTATTATCGGAAGGATATTTGCGACTGAGAATTGGAGGTGGCTTATTTTTGATTTTCGGTGGGGCGGTGAATTTTACGGTACAGTTGACTCCCGAAAACTCGAACTTTCAAGGAAATTGTAAAATGGTTCGAGTTATCGAGAGTCCAAGTTATCCTTCTACCTTCCACCTAAGACGCACAGTTAGTGTTGGTCCAGACACTGTCCGTCTTGGAGAGAGTTGACTGTATTTCAAAGCAAAGCTTAGGAGACAGTGCTGAAGTACAAGGACTGCTGGTGTTTACTCGCTTATTGTAGTGTCATCCTATGACAGGCTGACCTCTTATTCTCAACATTTCATAAACATGTGAAGGAAGTAACTGATGTATGATCTCGCTATATACAGACTATTACAGACGGCAACAACAGGAATAACACAACCGCGTTCCCAGGGTCTCTCTTACTCCACCATTTCATTGTGAAAAATGGAAACTGTTATAAAGATCGCCTTTCTGAGCCTAACTGTGAATCGCTAAGGGACTGACCATTTTATTTTTGAGAGAGGTTACAGTTACTGAGCAATTATTAAAACCGGCCCTGGTTAGACAATTTTTCCTAGCATGAACTATCTTCACCCTTTCTTTTAGCAATAATTAATTTTTCATGTTCTAGGTATTTTGTTCCTTTCGTTTGTAGAGCACGGTATTTTTTTCACTACTTTCCCTGTGTATCTACCCTCCCCGACCTTCCTTAAAAATAAAATGGTCCGTTCTTAACCGCATGCTTTACCACAGAGTATGACATGGCGTTTGTCCGGTTTGGTAGCTAAAGAAGTTGAAATTTTATTAGCAGGATGTTAGTTCATGTCTACCCTACTCTGCCTGGGGGAGGGGGGGGGGGGGGGGGCAGAAAGTGCCCGCGCTGACTTCAAATTTATCGTGCTTAAAGAGCATTCAAGCAATCAAGGCCAAACTTTATGACTTTAGACCGAGATGCGATAACATCATGTCAACCGTGAAGAGGACTAAGGCTAGCGACATGAAAAAAAAAGTCCATTTCTTGAAGCGGCTCGATGCCCATGATGCATCGGCCGCTTAAAAAATAAAACTGTTTAGTGTTATAAAGATCGCCTTTCTGAACCTGACTCTGTGTCACTACTTTCTTTATCACTCCTAAACACCTGCCAGACTGTTTGTTGTGTTTATACATGTACGCGTGGTCAGGTTTCTCTGTTGGTTAAAGAATTTGCTTGTCACTGTGTCTGCGGTTTTCGTGTTCCACTAAGACACTCGCACTCGCCACAAGGCACACATGACGTTAATAAGGGCTTCATTCCTGTTTGATTTCTATAATGTTGCTTAACAGTTCACAGATACTAAAGCAATTGTCATGCTCCTCGTCCGTGCATGACCTCTCTGCATCATGTGCCACGGTGGATTTATGTCGCTTTAGATTTCCTGCCAAACTAAAGCACTTGCCACACTGGTCGCATTCACGTTGGTTATCTCCTGTGTGTGTTCTTTTATGAGCCTTCAGGTGTGATGCCTGACTAAAACACTTGCCACATTGATTACATTCAAAAGGCTTCTCGCCAGTGTGTGTTCTTTTATGCTGCTTCAGAGTTACTGCCTGATTAAAACACTTCCCACACTGGTTACATTCAAACGGCTTCTCGCCTGTGTGTATTCTTTTATGTCGCTCTAGATTCCCTGGATGGCTAAAGGTCTTCCCACACTGGTTACATTCAAACGGCTTTTCTCCTGTGTGCATTCTTTTATGTAGCGCTAGATTCCCTGGATGACTAAAGGTCTTGGCACACTGGTTGCACTCAAAAGGCTTCTCTCCGGTGTGTGTTCTTTCATGATGCTTTAGACTTGTTGCCTGATTAAAACACTTGCCACACTGGTTGCACTCAAAAGGCTTCTCACCGGTGTGTGTTCTTTCATGTTGCTGTAGAGTTGCTGCCTTATTAAAACACTTTCCACACTGGTTACATTCAAAAGGCTTCTCACCGGTGTGTGTTCTTTCATGTTGCTTTAGAGTTGATGCCTTGTTAAAAGACTTTCCACACTGGTTGCACGCAAAAGGCTTCTTGCCGGTGTGTATTATTTTATGTTGGTTTAGAGTTGATGCCTTGTTAAAACACTTTCCACACTGGTTACATTCAAACGGCTTCTCGCCTGTGTGTATTCTTTTATGTCGCTCTAGATTGAATGACTGATTAAAGCACTTGCCACACTGGTTACACTCAAAAGGCTTCTCATCTGTGTGTGTACTTTTATGTCGCTTTAGATCTGTTTTGCGGCTAAAGCACTTACCACACTGGTTACATTCAAACGGCTTCTCACCGGTGTGTGTTCTTTCATGTTGCTTTAGAGTTGATGCCTTGTTAAAAGACTTTCCACACTGGTTGCACGCAAAAGGCTTCTTGCCGGTGTGTATTCTTTTATGTTGCTTTAGAGTTGATGCCTTGTTAAAACACTTTCCACATTGGTTACATTCAAACGGCTTCTCGCTTGTGTGTAGTCTTTTATGTCGCTCTAGATTGAATGACTGACTAAAGCACTTGCCACACTGGTTACACTCAAAAGGCTTCTCACCGGTGTGTGTACTTTTATGTCGCTTTAGATCTGTTTTGCGGCTAAAGCACTTACCACACTGGTTACATTCAAACGGCTTCTCTGCTGGGTGTGTTCTTCTTCTATGAGCCTTCAGATCCAATGCGTCTGTAAAACACTTGTCACACTGATTACATTCAAACGACTTCTGTCCTGGCTGCATATTTTATGTTGCCTTGGATGTCCTTTGTTACTAAAGCACTTTCCACACTGGCTGCATTTAAATTTGGGCTGTCCCGTGTGCTATTTGATGACTTTTGATTAAGGAAATAATTGTCGTGATATATGTTCTCCCAGGAATCATAAGGATGTCCTTTGACCTTCAAACGCAAAAGAAAAGTACATGTAGCATTGTGTTAATGATAATGCAAAATACGTCACTCTTGTTAAAATATATTATATTATAAACTTGTGATCATGTCACGTGGTCTCTGATTGGTTGCACAGCCGTTTGCATGAGGCTGTGAAAAATATGGTTACGATGTACCATTGTACTTTGTTGGCTGCAAACTGGCCTTTGGCTCGAGAAAGTCTAGGTGAATTTCATTTTGAAAGAACTTATGCGAACCCTCGCGAGCAGCTCAGGTTTCTCCCATGTTTGCATCAGGCCATGTAAACATGTGTACCATTTTCCTTTTTTGTTGTTGTAATTTTATGCACAAGTCCCCCACCCCACCAACACGTACCTGTAGGGCTGGGGCACGGATTTATTGCCTCATTGGCACCTATAGGTTTCTTCCTGATGCAGGAGGCTCCTTTTCCACTTTCCAAAATAATTTGGAAATTTTTGCGGAAGATTCAACGCCGATGGCCTTTCCTAGGCACCAGTCTCCCCGCTGTTCTGCGTTCGTTCGTGAATTTATGGGTCAGTTTCGCCACAAAAATTCAACATAACATTAGCATTAATTTGTTCATTACAATTTGCTTAAGTACACCTCATATTATTAATGAAGTCCACTGTCACGTAAGCGGCAGATTTTCGATTGTAGGCGGCAAAATCGCCGGCTGCCGGCACATTTTATTTATGCATGATACGACCAACGTTTTGCATCGTGTGCACGCGTGCCCCATTCAGTATCGATTGATTATCGATTAGTTTACACCATAGATCCTTACATGCTTACTGTCTGCTTAGTGAAGATCGTATTCCTACTATACAAATACCCCAGAGTTATACTCTGCGCTAAAATAATAATAACATAATATTTACCCAGGATAACCCCGTCGGTGTAAAAACACTGGTATCAAAGGGGGTCCTGCGTTACTAAAATAAAAGGTCCCTAAAAATCCCGAAAAGGCATAAAATATTAAAAAGCTATTTTATATTGCACAATTGCAGACAAAAACTAACCTTAACCCTAAACGTTAACCCTAATCCTGACACTAACAATTTTGGGGGGTTAAGATTAGATTTTGGTTAGGGTTAGGATTATGTTAGGGTAATAGTCTGCAGTCTGCAAAATTATTTCAGACACCATAAAATGTTAAAGTTGTCAGGAAAATTCTGAGTAGTAGTAGCAACTCCCTGAAAGTAACAAAGTCCTCAAACATACATGTAACATGACCATGAGGTGATTCAAGTCAAGAAAAACTATTGTTCCAAACCCAATTATTGGGTTAGGTAACACAACACCATCTAATCCAATAAATTGTGTGAGTGTTTGATTACTAATTTAAATTTCGAACCAAATTGAACACAATTATTGAGCAATTTTAAAATCACTGGCTCAAAATCGACTCAAAGTGTAAGAACACTTCACAAACTCATTACTAATTCATCAAGTTAAAGCAAAGATACCTTAATGTGGCTTCACCCAATATTTTTGCATGAGCACCGTCCAACTTTGAACCTCCCATACCTAACAGATTGATTTCAATAATTCATATCCATTATAACACATGTGTTACATATAGACTGAACTACAATATGGTATGTTTTTTGGGGGAGATCGGATTGAATATCACGTGATAATGACGTCACACCTGTTTTAGTTCTGAGTCGAATTTTAGCCCTAAACCGCATTTTGTTGGGAAATGCTCTACGATACCTATACCTTGGGTATTTGTCTTCCTCTGAGTAGAGTTTCACAAAAATCTACAAGGCGGATTTGGAGATTATTTTGGGACCTTTGGGATGCATTGACCAATCAAGCGCAGTCAATGCATGCGTGGTGCACAAGAATTCAATGTTGTGATAAGCTGGAGACAATAGGAATCCCAGAGCACAAAATTATCGCAAACTATGACACCGCTCCAATATTTACTTGACTTTGCGTTTATTTTAGACAGCCTTACAAGTTATCAATGAACAGAACAAGAAATTCGGGGATTGTGTAGTGCATTGATCAGTTGCAGTCATGAAAAAAAATAAACAAAAAAAATCGAAGAGTTTTGACATGATCGTAGTTTTTATGAAAGTACCTGTAAAACCGTGAAAAAGGTAAACATTGAGGTTTCACCTTGATTCAAATATTTTCAGTTTTGGCGAAATCGTGTTACTGCACAAAAATTTACAAAACACCCCATAACATAGATTCATGTTTTGAGCATTATATAGAGTTTTTGGATTGCTTGAAACGTGAACGAGATATTTCCATTAAACCCATGTTAAGTTGCGGGAAAATGGAATTCAGGTGGACCCCGCCTTAAGGGAATATTCCGCCATTCCATTGTTCCGCCATTCCATCGTTCCTCCGAATTCAATAGAGTCACCCTTTAGGCAATCTCATTCCCAGAGTCCTCATTACCCTTGTCCAGTGGTAGAGCGGCCAACAAGGACCTCTGGGATAGAGTGATCCGCCTGACTTGCGCAGTAAGACTGGAAGTCCAAGAATCTTGGCGTCCGTTAGTTGAAACATGGGGTAGAAACACATGCACAGTAGAGCCGGAAGTCCTAGAATTCTGTCATGGCGGATCGCTTCCCCCCAGAGCTCCTTGTTGGCCGCTCCACTGCTGGACAAGGGTAACAAGGACTCTGGGAACGAGATTGCCCTTTAGGATACTTCCCATAAAAATATCTTACATTATTTTACATGATTTTGGAGCCATTAAACCAAAAACACTCCAATTTGTCAAGATAATGTATTAGTTTGCAGTGCTTGTTTTATAATAACGCGATGTCATCAATTTCTTTGAAAACCTGGTCAACCCGGGGTGTCTAATCGAACATTCGGCAATTGAACAAAATCGAACACCAATCGTTCGATTGTATTCGGTAATCGAACATAAGGCCATCCCCATATTATTGTTTTGTTTCCCATCACCCTCCCTCTCGTGAAAGTGGGTCGGTCGGTCGGTCGGTAAAAAAAAAAAAAAAGAAAGAAAAGCCGAGAAACAAAATATTGACAAATTATACATAAATAATTCCAAGCGAGCCTTGATTATATCTTCCCCGTGACCGCCATTTTGCAACGAGCCGATATCACGACGTCATTACTGGGCTGATTTAGATGTCAGAGTGACTTTAAGATGTAAACAAAGCATATTAAACTTGGAAACACCCGAGAAAAGGGCACAGAAACTTTTTTTAAACTTTTTGAAAAAATTGGGTCGGTCGGACGATGGGAAACAAAGCATTTTATGGGGATGGCCTAATCAAACTCACAAAAAAAATTTGTTAATCCTGTCAATCGAACACAATCGAATGTTCGATTATCGAACGGTCGGCAATCGAACACAATCGAACCATAATAGAACGTTTGATTACCGAACACCTGTACGTTTGATTTTGTTTGAATGAGTTCAATTTTGTTCGATTGCGCTCGACTTTGTTCGATTGGTTTGATTTGTTCGATAATCGAACTCACACAAAATTAGATGCTCGATTATGTTCGACTGCCGAACGCAATCGAACGATTGGTGTTTGATTGCGTTCAATTGTTTTTTTGTTCGATTTTGTTCGATTAGACACCTCGGGAGTCAAGGAGGGCGACCATTTATGTATATGAAAGTACATAATATTTTCAAAGTGAAGGCTTATTTTCTTTCTGCAACTGGGAATAAAGGTGATTACTGTATACACTCACAGGCGGACAATCCTATGTTTGAGTGGTCAGTGTTTACATTATTCAGGTCACGAAATACAGACTTACTGTGACGGTTGAGATTTGGTTCACTAGTTTAGATTTAAGAGTCAACTTGATCTGTATTGTTCAATAAAGTTTAAAATATATGTTAATTGAGTCATGTGTGCTGTTATTTTGTCATTCCGGGCTGTTTAAGACGTTTATTAACATATATTTTAAACTTTATTGAACAGCCAGCTTCTCAGATACACAGCTACAACACTAGATATTCCTCAGATAGTAATTTATATTAATATAGACCAATGATTATGGGTTCTATTCTTTTCATTATTCCGTAACAAAAGTATGGGAAGAAGTAATCTCGTACCCAGATGTTCTCGCTCTACAGGAGCGGTTGCGTTCTCCACTCTGATTGGATTGAAAGGAAAAGTTCAGAGCTCGCGCACACTGTGACAAGATCAGCACGCACTAACTGTACGCGTAAGCTTTTGAATTTATTTTCATATGTACCGAGTTAACTTGGCAATTTTCTCAGGACAATGGTTTAATAATTATTGGTAAAATATAGATTTTTTAAATAGATAGTTATTGTTTCTGGTGATTCAGGGAGTTTGAAGAAGTTTTTGTAAAGAAAATCTTTGTACATCTGTTAAGTACATCTGACGTATACAAGTGGGGTACAGCGCGCGCACTTACAGCGAGTCGGCGATTTCAGTTGTCAACAAATCTTGACCGAGGTCTTTTCGCGATCTTTTGCGCTGAGATGAAGTGCAGTCTGAGGGGATACAACTCAACAACCTGAGTAGATCATCTACGTTTGTAAATACCGTATCTTATCGCAGACGCGAAGCTTTTCTTGTTAGCCATGCTGGCAATGAGCCCACCAGATTCACAAAATATCCCAAAAAACATGCGCACGCAGTAAGTCACATTTCTGACACATGATTGTGCCATCAAAACGGATTTTACCAGATGTTCTCTCCCGAGGGTTGAGAAGATCTGGATACGAGATTAGGGAAGAAGTACCATCTCAAAAAAAAAAAACTAGGATTTTGGAGCTTCAAGAAAGAATACAAAAACATATTGCTAGCTAGACAAGTGTAGACATGTATTCTCCAACTCTACCAACTGCTGTATCTTGCCTTTCTCTGTGTTTGTTTGTTTCTTTTTTCTTTTTTTTTATTCTATAAGATAGTTTCACATAATCCAAAAAGTTTTCTCTCAAATGCAGGGGCCAACTCGAAAGCTCTGCTACTTTGGCCTCTGCACACTTCTATTTCCACGAAATACGCCGTTTATTTATTCCCACTAACAACCGTTTTTAATTCGGTCAGTATAAAATGCAGACTGCAGATTGCAGACTGGGTATAAAATGCACACTAGGTATAAAATGCACACTGCAGATTGCAGACAGGGTATAAAATGCAGACTGGGACCAAAACTGTCAATTCATGTTATTCGCGATTTATTTTCAATTTTAACTTTCCTTAGAGTCGCACATTCATCTTCCACAAAAAATTTCCCTCTTGGCCCATGCCCGGTGTTCAGTTTATATCAGTCCATCGCGAAATATTTAATCCGGTACATTCAGAAATAGATCTCTGTACCTGGTTAGTACAGGTCTTGTGTAATCATCGCCTTGAGTTAGTGACAAAAACGTGTTGTGAAAATAGGTCAAACCCGGGGTCAAATCAAAACGAATTGAATGTTGTTATACATTACACACCAGCCAGTCCCCTTTATATATGGAAAACTGAGCGAAAGGAATGGAAAAGAAAGCAAACAAATCGAGCCAAAGAAAACGAATACTGTATAGCCTTTCAATGTTGATGAGGCCAAGAAGGAAACTTTTCTCGACAAACTCGAAAAAGCGCTTGCGTGACACTGAGGGCTATGCAAAGTGCCATTCAGTTTGTTGACCATGTGCTAGTAATCCATCTTGTTGTCGTTATTTTATAGACTGGTAAGCTATGAAACGTATTTAATACAAAATGTACAAGTTAACATTGAAAATATATCCCATATTTAAAGCCCGGATTTAAAGACAAAGTGACAGTTTTCAACTCAGAAGGCGATTGCATGACTCCGGTAAGTTAAAAATTGAAAATAAATGGCGAATAACATGAATTGACAGATTTGGTCCCAGTCTGCATTTTATAATCTGCAGTCTGCATTTCTAGTCTGCATTTTATACCCAGTCTGTAGTCTGCAGTCTGCAGTCTGCAGTCTGCAGTCTGCATTTTATACTGACCGTTTTTAATTCCTTATGTACATTGTTAGTGTTACTGTAATCTTGAAAAAAGTGTGAATAAAACAAATTGAAACTGAAGTTGACTCTTAAATTCTAAACTAGTGAACCAAATCCCAACCGTCACAGTAAGTCTGTATTTCATGACCTGAGTAATGTAAACACTGACCACTCAAACATAGGATGGTCCGCCTGTGATAAACTATTACGCCAATACAGTCGAAGCTCTCTGAGCGGACACTCTCGCAAAATAAACGGCCGCCTTGACAAAACAGCTTGAACTCAGATAGCTCTGTATTTACACATTCGCGTAGAAAGCGACCAGATCCATTTTCTCAGTGCTTCCCGAGGCTGTCCGCTAACGACAGCCGCGACTGTATAAAGTTTTTCTTACCTCTACTGGAGTAAAATAGTCAATAAAGTGATCGAGCTGCAAAGACAAACTCGATCGGACGCCATTGATACCATTAGAACCCAGTCTGTTCGCAACTAGATTCGTAGACAAATAAGACGGAAATAAATGGACTGGACTCGTTTCTCATGGACGTGGGACGGAAGAAAAACGCTAACAAGTAAAATGCGTACTATCCTGATCCCTGTCTTCCCCTCCAGAATGGAGTGTTTGATATCGCTAAAAGCGTGCACAAAACCATTACTCGTGGGTGCAAGTTTAATATGACCTTGACAACATCGACACGAGGAACGTTTTTTAATTGTTCCAAATGGTCGAGACTTTCAACCCCTTTCAACCTATCAAGTTTTCAAGTATTATTTTAATAAACTTTGCTTCAGCTACCGCGAAATGTAACGTGAACAGCGACTCTCTTACGGGAGGTGGTCGCACATGGAGATTCGACTGTATTCGTAAAATCCCCATACAAACCAGTCGCGGATCCAGACCTGTTTCAGGACCTGTTTATAAGGTGGAGGCCCGAAAAATTTTCGGCCCTTTGGGCCTTACATATTTTCGCCCATAAGGGAGGGGAGAGGGGGGGGGGGCGGGCCCCCGGGCCCCTCCCCTAGATCCGCCACTGCAAACCCCAATATACAATCGAACCTCCCTGTGAGACCACTAACCGTAAGCGACCACCTCTCTCGTAAGCGACAACTTTCCCAAACTACCAAAATTTCGCCAGTAAAATCGCTACAAACGGAATCTCTCGTAAGCGAACACCTCTTGTAAGCGACCGCGACCACTTTTGAGGCCGATGTCTTGAAATTTTCCGTTGTTTTTAACCCCTTGTAAGCGACCACTTCACATGATCCGATCTCGCTTACGGGTGTAAATTGGGTTATGAGACGCCGTACAACCATGATATGGCGATTAAATTTGTTCCAATATTTAAGAACTTTTTACTTCAGAATCTGATTTCCTCAGTTTACGAGAGTCGCTGTTGGTTCACCATGACAGTGTCAGTATTGTAACTTGGAAGTTGCACTGAACGCACTGAAATCTCTTCAAACTACCAGCTGTGTCCTTGAATACAGCATTCTGGGTTTACGAATGAATTTATGCATGGATAAGCCTCTGAAACTACCCTCTACCATGACTACTACTGGCTATGACTCAAAATGTAGACGCCCTGTGGCCTGAATCTCGTAAACGACCACCTCCCATAAGCGACTACCTGACATTTTGGGTGGTGGCTTCACGCTTTTAGAACAAGGACATATATTCCTGTTTATCTTTCGGGCAACTATCGCACTTTTAGAACGAGGACATAATTTTCCTGTTTATCTTTTGCGCAACTAACACGCTTTTAAAACAAAGACATATATTCCTGCTTATACATCCCCCATGCATGGGCCTCTTGCAATGATGATTTTTTTCAATCTAATTTTAGAGAGTGGTCATACTGCACGGCTATTTTTAGTAAGACACCTGATTGATCAGTTGTAATGACGTAATACTCATTGCGGTCGGGATGACATGTACAAACCGGCACACCGAGAAACGCGATCACATCGTTAAATTTCGATTTACGATTTCAGTAGATGGCGAGAAAAATCTTCGCAATGACATCGGATTCTCTGATCATTGGCCGCGCGACCATGGGGACGAGAACTAAAATAACTTTCACAGCAGTGGCGCGGAGCTTAAAATAGATTGAAAAAAACTATCATGGGGCATGGGGATGTGTTCTCTTAAATCATCCTCTCTTGTACATGTCGCGCAACTATCACGCTTTTAGAACGAGGATATGTATTCCTGTTTATCTTTAGTACAACTAGCACGGTTTTACAACGAGGAATACATACATTCCCTGTCATCTTTCGTGCTACTACGCTTTTAGAACGAGGAATCAGCATACATTCCTGTTTATCTTTCACGCAACTAACATGCTTTCAAGCACTTTTAGAACAAGGAATTGTAATTTTCAAAGGGTGAAAAAATTTGTAAAATTCGCAAGGCCGTAACGAAAAATTGTTAAATTTGTAAAATTCGTATCTGCGTGCCTTTTATTTCTGGACTTTCGAAAATCCAAGCTGACCTTTTTTCGTACCCAAAACGAAATTTTTATCTCTCCGAAAATAATAGGCATTAATTTTCCCATATTAAGAAAGTTCGAGATGATATTTCCCTAACGAAAACTCCAAACTTTAATCCAAATATCTGAGGCGATTATAGCTGATTACTGCTGTCGGCGACGGCATATCATGCAGCTGACTACCACGTGAGTTTGGTATTGGGCGCCTGTGCAACAGCCAAATGTAGTGAGAAAGATTTTATTCTGTCAGTGACACAAGCTACTGGGAAAAAAATTCTGAGTTCCCCCAACAAGAGTCGAAGCTATGACCTTCCGCACACCGGTCCGACACTCTACCACTGAGCTACAGGAGACTCGTGGCAGCTAAGGCCATATAATAACATAATGTTACAAGAGGATTTACCGTTTTTCAGTCATTCATGTTTGTCCATATTCGTCAATTTAAACCCGTTTCTAAAAGTCAACAGTAGTTCTTTTCAATTTGACAAAAAAGCGAGAGCGCGAGTCAGTAATAAGAAACCAACAAAACAGTGTTAGTTAGTTACTGAAATGTTAAGGAAAGGAAAGCGTTGTTTTTTGCATCTAAAGAGCTGAGGACGCTTTTAGAAAATTATGGGATAGTGCGTTGTGTGAGTTATGCAGCCGACGATTCCCTGCTAAGCCGCCGTCCACGATCGTGGACGAAATAAACCGGTTTTTGAAACCAGTTGTCCCGAAGAATTCAGCAATCTGACTAGTAACTGAGCCCACAGTGACAAAGCGCATGCGTTTAACGTGGCCGCTGGTAAATGGTGAGCCCACATGTGACATACGATCACGTGCGAAAATTGTTTGGTCGCTTAGTAATGCTAACGCATGGTCAATAGCAATCGTTTCGAGTCAGAGCAGAGTCTCCTTTTCTTCCTGCATGCCTCAAAATAACGGAAAAGGAGACTCTGCTAGCAGGGAAAACCGATGAGAGCTTGGTACAGTTCACAAGCTTCCATGACAGTGCAAGCGCGGTATGAGGAACTGAAATATTACGAACCACACGATATAAACAACAACAATTTATTCATTATGATATTTACTTATCTATGCATGGCATTATTAACAATTGTTGGATGAGGTTTTTGTGATATCCAGAATAATCAAGGTCTCGGTAAGAGTTATCAGCCGAAGCCGAAGGCTGAGGCTGATAACTCTTACCGAGACCTTGATTATTCTGGATATCACAAAAACTGAATCTAATAATTGTTTTGTTATACATGTATTCAACGAAAAAAATAATGCTTCTGCCACCAGCGGCAAGCAACACAAAGCGCGCGAACTTGACATGATTACCCGTGACCTTGAGTGTCCTTGACATGATTATTGTATAATCTGCAGGTTATTACCCGTGATCCTCTCGCTAATCTGTAGGTAGATGATGTAGATGCTTTCAAAGGCGCTGATTTCGAAAATTCACTGCACGCTTTCGGCCAATCAGAAAAGAGATAGTGAGTTGAATGTATAATAATACTAAATAACATCAAATGTGTTATATCAAGAAATATAAAGACAATGTTTTCATATCTCAAACAAAACTTTGTGCCTAAGAGACATTGCCTCAAAGACAAGAGCAGCAGTTTAATATATAACTTTGTATCTAATAACATTGAATAAATTTGGTTGAACGATCGAACAGCGTTCTAAGAATCTTTGTTGCATATTAAGGTACAGCAAGAGAGGGTAAAGTGGATTATTGTACATTTTGCTCACTATCTCTACTCTCATTGGCTGAGAGCATACAGCTAATTCACACTGGCATCGAATTGACCGCGTCATAACTACAAACACTAGGATTTATGCATGCAATTACGCGTCATACCTACAGACAATGTATGTACATTGACGTCATGCATGTGTACCACGCATCGTTCGCTTCATTAGCGCCGGCAGCGAAAAAAAATTAAAATACTCCAAGATAAGATAAGATACTTTATTTAACCACGTATCACTGAGGAGCTAAAAGAAGCTCGTTAAAAACGTGAACGTGAAATTATAAATAAGTAAAATGGTAAAAATTATTACATACATTAAATATAAAAAATCCGCGAAGGAAAAAGCTATAAAAGGCTGCAAAGTTAAACTCGAAATGATGATTTAGCTTTTTAAATATAATGTACAATGAAACAATTCAGTATTGGATTCGATTTTCGCATGATAGCTTCGGCAGATAACACAAACCTGGGCCTTGATAATTCTCACTATCATGCTCAACCTCATCCAATAATTGTTAATTATCCTCTCTTGGGTACTCGTGATGTAAACATTTACATAATCAAACAAACATAAGATCGCTTGAAAAAGAAACCTTCATCGTCACAGTCTTAGATCTACTGTTGCTAGGATACCCTGACTCTCTCTAAGACGGACACCTCCCTAAGACGCACTGTTAGTGTTGGTCCAGACACTGCCGTCAGTCTTACAGAGAGTTGACTGCATTTGTTAAAACACAAGCAAAGGTTTGGAGACAGTGTTGAAGTACAAGGACTGTTGGTGTTTACGCGCTTGTTGTAGAGTAATCCTATGACAGTCTGGCTTCTTATTTTAAACACTTCATAAACGTGTGCAGAAGGTAACTGATGTATGATCTCGGTCCAATCTATCTCATTATTACAGACTATTACAGACGGCAACGATAGGGATGAAATGATGGTATATTTTAAGCTTGGCAGAAATATGAGAAAGATATTATTCTGTCAGTGACACAAGCTACTCGGAAAAAAATATATTATATATATATTATATATATTATATATTATATTATATATATATTATATGGCCTTAGCTCCCACGAGTCTCCTGTAGCTCAGTGGTAGAGCGTCCGACCGGTGTGCGGAAGGTCATAGGTTCGACTCCTGTTGGGGGAACTCGGAATTTTTTTTTTTTTCCGAGTAGCTTGTGTCACTGACAGAATAATATCTTTCTCAATAGGGATGACATCACAAAAGTAACTTCGTTATGAAAAAAGAAAACAGTTATAAAGATTGGTTTTCTGAGCCTGACTGTGTATCACTAAGGGACTGACCATTTTATTTTTGAGAGTGCTTGAGCAATATTTCTCTCCACGCATTTTTTCACCCTTCCATCTACATTGTACTTTGAATTTTTTCCTTTGGTTTGTAGTACAAGGGATTTTTTCCTTAACTCTTTCCCTGTGCATCCCCTAGCCCGAACCTTCATGAAAAATAAAATGGTCCGCACGTAACCGTGGTAGCTCAGCTGGATAAATAATTGCTTGTCACTGAGTCCGGTTAACTCTTTAAGGTGGCCAGCGGCTATTTATTGGAGCAGAGGCTCCCGTTAACCGATTTTTGTATTTTTTTGTATTCTAAATAAGGAATTATCAAATTATAAAATACTTTTAACTTTAGAGGAAACAAAATAAATTATTAAGAGATACAAGGGCTATTATTGTTTTTTTAAGAAGACACAATATTTTCATCAAACGATAGATTTTGTCTAATAGGCCCTTTGCATAATACGGTCACATGACCATTTCAATCATAAAAATAGGTGGTAGTACAAAACGGTTGCCAGAAATGGAAAGAGCATGATGAAATTAGTAAGGTTGCCAATTTTGAGACCGCTGTTGCTTAAGCGTGAGATTTTATAGTGGTTTGAAAGTTTGAAAAATTTAAAGGATTTGTATGGCTGGATGGCAACAGCCAGACAAATCCTTTAAATTTTTCGAACTTTCAAACCACTATAAAATATCACGCTTACACATCAGTGGTCCTCAAAATTGACAACCTTACTAATTTCATCATGCTCTTTCCATTTCTGGCAACCATTTTGTACAACCACCTATTTACAAAGTCGGCTGCATAGAAATTGCAGCACAGTAGACTGCTGAATTTTAGCATCAAAATAATACGCTCATGCATTTGTTTCAGCTGTTGCAAAAACGCTAAAATAATGCTAAAAAACGCCCCTATAATTGGAAAGCTTGATACCACCCAAAACGTTGCGAAATAATCGGAAAAGATCGGAAAATTCCCAGTAAAGACAAGGTCTTCTAATAGCGTTTGCATCTCTTAATCGTTTTATTTCGTTTGCCCCAGCTAAAATTAAGTTTTCTATTAATTTAAAGATTCCTTATTTAGAACATAGTTAATAGAGGGAAATGGTTATGAAGCCCGGCAAAGTTCTTTGTTATATGTTTTTGTTCGCTGTTTTGGCCTTGACCGTGCACAAATCCTGACAAAATACAATAGGTGGTTACGTGTGTCTAAGCAACTAACCAATAGAAACGTTGCGATTACGTAATTCAACCATCGCAAAACAAAAGATGTGCACGGTCATGGACCTTCTAACATAAATCTTGGCCTCTTTGTTTGCTCCTTTGAAGTTTTCCGGTCTTCATAACCATTTCCCTCAGCTCTATTAACTATGTTTAGAATACCCAAAAAACAAAAATCGCCGGTTAACCCTTTCATGCCGAAAAATAGATTTAAAAAAGGGAGCCTCTGCTCCAATAAATAGCCGCGGGCCACCTAAAAGTGAACACTCTTAAACGTATTCTGTGGTTTTCGTGTTCCACTCCAACACTCACCACAAGTTGCACATGTCGTTAATAAGAGCTTCATTCCTGTTTGATTTCTTTAATGTTCCTTAACAGTTCACAGATACTGAAGCAATTGTCATGTTCCTCGTCCGTACATGGCGTTTCTGCATCATGGGTGGCTTTATGTCGCCCTAGATTCCCAGACTGTTTAAAGCACTTTCCACACTGGTTGCACTCAAAAGGCTTTTCACCAGTGTGTGTTCTTTTATGAGCCTTCAGGTTTGATGCATCATAGAAACATTTACCACAATGATTACATTCGAAAGGTTTGTCTCCTGTGTGTGTTATTTTATGTCGCTTTAGAGTTCCTTTGGCGGCCAAAGCACTTACCACACTGGTTGCACTCAAACGGCTTCTCGCCGGTGTGTGTTCTTTTATGTCTTTTTTACACATGTTGCATCAGTAAAACACTTCCCACACTGGTCACATTCAAACGGCTTCTCACCGGTGTGTGTTCTTTTATGTCTTTTTAGACATGTTAAATCATTAAAACACTTCTCGCACTGGGTACATTCAAACGGCTTCTCGCCTGTGTGTATTCTTTTATGTCGCTCTAGACTCCCTGGATGAGTAAAGCACTTGCCACACTGGTTGCACTCAAATGGCTTCTTGCCGGTGTGTATTCTTTCATGTTGGTTTCTGCTCCCTGGCTGACTAAAGCACTTCCCACACTGGTTGCACTCAAAAGGCTTCTCTCCGGTGTGTGTTCTTTTATGTCTCTTTAGAGTTGTTGCCAGATTAAAACATCTCCCACAATGGTTACATTCAAAAGGCTTCTCACCAGTGTGTGTTTCTTTCATGCCCTTTTAAACTTGTTACATTGCTAAAACACTTCTCACACTGGTTACATTCAAACGGTTTCTCGCCGGTGTGTGTTCTTTGATGTCCCTTTAGAGTTTGTTGCCAGATTAAAACATCTTCCACAATGGTTACATTCAAAAGGCTTCTCACCAGTGTGTGTTCTTTTATGTCTTTTCAGACTTGTTGCATCATTAAAACACTTCTCACACTGGTTACATTCAAACGGTTTCTCGCCGGTGTGTGTTCTTTTATGTCCCTTTAGAGTTGTTTTCATGTTTAAAGCGCTTCACACACTGGTTGCACTCAAAAGGCTTCTCTCCGGTGTGTGTTCTTTTATGTCTCTTTAGAGTTGTTGCCAGACTAAAACATCTTCCACAATGGTTGCATTCAAAAGGCGTCTCACCAGTGTGTGTTCTTTTATGTCTTTTTAGACTTGTTGCATCATTAAAACACTTCTCACACTGGTTGCATTCAAACGGCTTCTCTCCCGTGTGTATTCTTTTATGTCGCTCTAGATTCGCTCGCTGACTAAAGCACTTGCCACACTGCATGCATTCAAAAGGCTTCTCGCCGGTGTGTGTTTTTTGATGTTGCTTTAGACCTTTTGGCATACTAAAGCACTTGCCACACTGATTACATCAAAAGACTTCTCTCCTGGCTGCATATTTTTATGTTGCTTTGGATGTACTTTGCTACTAAAGTACTTGCCACACTGGCTGCTTTTAAATTGGGGCTCTCCTGTGTGCTATTTGATGATTTTTGAGCCGCGTAGTATCCCACAGTCCATTGCAGATAAATATTTTCTAACCTGAGAAGTAAGGAAATGATTTTACATCATGTATTGTTCTCCGAATCCTAGGAATCACAAGGAACATCCATACTTTTCCAACACTATAAGAGTTAAGACGAAATCCATTAGAAAATCGAGTAATATTTATGGCCAGTGGACAAAAATCTTGTACTACGACGCCATGGCGTCGTAGTACAAGATTTTTGTCCACTGGCCATAAATATTACTCGATTTTCTAATGGATTTCGTCTTAAATTGTCTTGGAATCGCCATGCACTTCTGCAATGATTCCTGAATACTTTTTAGCTTACTAATGGCTTCTAAAATGAGTAAAAATGCTACTACAGGGAACAATTAATGTTTAAAAAGCTAAGTGAAAAACAATCATCGAACATCACCAGTGATACTTTGAATAATTATGTTATACCCGAAGTGGCTGTGGATATATTAAGGTGGCTGGACCCAATATTTTTGCATGAGCACCTTCCAACTTTGAACCTCCCATACCTAAACAAATTGATTTCAATTTCATATCCATTATAACACATGTGTTACATATAGACTGAACTACGATATGGTATGTTTTTTGGGGAGATTGGATTGAATATCACATGATAATGACGTCACACCTGTTTTAGTTCTTAGTCGAGTTTTAGCCCTAAACCGCATTTTCTAGGGAAATGCTCTATGATACCTATACGTTGGGTGTATGTCTTCCTCTGAGCGGAGTTTCACAAAAATCTATAAGACGGATTTGGAGATATTTTGGGACCTCTAACGTAAGGGTATAATTTATGTGAAAACTAAAGAATGGACTTCCCGCAGCCAAATTTGCTACTTCTGGGATATCTATTTACAAAAAATACCGCTCATTCTATTATCATATGTCCCTTATACTTCATGGAAAAACTAGAAGGAAGTGCAGTAACGCGATTTCGCCAAAACTGAAAATATATGAATCAAGGTGAAACCTGAATGTTTACCTTTTTTCACAGTTTTACAGGTACTTTCACGAAAACTACGATCATGTCAAAACTCGTCGATTGTTTTTGTTTATTTTTTTTTCATGACTGCAACTGATCAAGGCACTACACAATCCCCGTATTTCTTGTTCATTGATAACTTCTAAGGCTGTCTAAAATAAACGCAAAGTCGAGTAAATATTGAAGCGATGTCATAGTTTGCGATAATCGCAAAATATCTCCAAATCCGTCTGATAGATTTTTTGTGAAACTCCGCTCAGAGGTAGAGAAACACCCAAGGTATAGGTATCGTAGAACATGTCCCTAGAAAATGCGGTTTAGGGCTAAAATTCGACTCAGAAACTAAAACAGGTGTGACGTCATTATCACTTGATATTCAATCCGATCTCCCCCAAAAACATACCATATCGTAGTTCAGTCTATATGTAACACATGTGTTTAAATGGATATGAAATTGAAATTAATCTGTTTAGGTATGGGAGGTTCAGAGTTGGACGGTGCTCATGCAAAAATATTGGGTGAAGCCACATTAAGGTTTTCTAAAATGGAAGACAAAAGAAGTACAGTAAATGTGTTACATAAGAAAAACCTACAATTTCAATGAGTAGAATAAAATCAATTATGAACAGAAGCTTGATGTTTCAGTTGGTCTTCAATCTAGGGTAAATGTACGTGTACATACATTGTAAGCTTACTAGACATAGACAGCAGTAAAAAAAAACTGAAGTAGGAATTAATGCTTGTTTGCATAATTTGCAATACAGTATACATGTACATGTATAATGTGAATGGTTTTCATTGTCTTGGCCCCAGTTACAATAGTTGCACTGTAATATGTTATCCCGGGGGGGGGTACTCCCTATAATGGACTATACGGGGAGGCTCCCCTGAAAGGGGTCTATTTTTTAGGCTCGAGGTATGTGAAAGGGTAGGGATTTCACGAGTTGAAGTATATGAAAGGGTAGGGATTTTCACGAGTTGAAGTATATGAAAGGGTAGGTTAACATCTCTACCGTAATGTTTGATGATTTCTGGTGATATATATAATTTGTCATTAAGTTCATTACAAGGATATAGAAAAGGGATGCAGTGCGGCTACTGTAGGTATGTGAAAGGGGTACCATTTTCATAATTTCTATGGAAGGTATATGAAAGGGGTACCTTTTCTGTGGAGTATATGAAAGGGTACCATTTTCTATGGAAGTATATGAAAGGGGTATCTTTTCTGTGAAAAATGGTATATGAAAGGGTAAGGGGCTGGACCTCTTCTGGGCGGAGCCTCCCCGTATAAAACCTTTTTGAGTACCCCCCCCCCCCCCCCCCCCCCCCCCCACTGGTTAACCAGTGGCAAGCCATTCATTTTCCAGGTCACTTTGGCCAATGGCTGCCCAGTTATCTCACTTTTAACTGCTATGTACATTTGTAAAACCTATCTAAAATTATATCAATGAGATATGTTATCTACATGTATATTTCAAAGCTACATGTATTTAATCCCTATTTATAAGGCCTATGTATATCATAAAATTATGTTACCTCTATTTCAAAGCTACATGTATGTAATCACTATTAAATCTTGTTTGTCGATGCTACTGTATTTAATCTACGCAGGCCCCCGTTTGAAGCCTACATGTATTTATACATAGAAGACCTATGTTATCTCTATTTCACAGTGCTCGAAATAAATAAAAAATCCAAGTTGTCCTAATATGCGAAATCCCGGACAGCCAAACCCGACTTTGGTTGCACTGATGACTGCTTGGTTGTCCTTAAAATATTACCTGACCTATTGCCTAACTATGGGTTTTGACTCAATTTTCACAATTCTCTGAAGTGCATTAATTCAAATAATAAATTCACCATGTTTCACACAAAGTTAGTATATATGTACATGTAACTACTGAATGTTTACTTTATTCAGTGCCAAGGTTCAATAATATAACATGTCTGAGTCCAGGGATCAAAATTACTAGTCGCCAAATGCAATTTTTTAGTTGCCAGATTGTAAAATCAAATAGAAGCTAGTTTAATTTTAAAAAAAGTGTTAAAAATCATTATGGTTGCGAAAATAAAATCAAAACATGCTTTAGAACAAACGAATAATACATATTAAGACTTGCCAGCCACTAACTTTGTAGCTAACGTGAGCCAAACACGATCGCAAGTAACTAGAGACACAACCTATCAGCATACATGATGTACTCAATATTTCACTAAGCTTGCAATGCATTATGGGGCAATTTGAACCCAGAGACTGTGAATGTCACTTGCGTGAGCTACTTGCATGTATACACTTCGATTCAGTTGATTTTAAAAATCTTGGCTGCTTACATTAATTTTATTACCTGAAGATTACCCCTATATTTAGAGCTATTTTTCTGTATAAATGATGGTGCCGTAGATAAGCCGCACCTCCGATTTTGAAAGGTGCGGCTTATACATGGAGTTTTACGGTAATAACTTCTTTTCGTTATTCTGTTGGACATCACAGAAATGTAAGTACGATCGATTTATACCTGGGTTGTCTGGTGTTTTTTTCTCGGACGACCAGGCCTTTAGTTTTACTGAAAAATGGTTTGCCCGAAACACTTTTTAGTCGTCTCGGACGATCGGACAACCACTAATTTCGAGCACTGATTTCAATACTATTTAATAGCTATTGAAGCTCTATTAAAGCTTCTATTTAAATACTATGTGAATTGTATTAAAATTCTATGTGGATGCTATTTAAACTGCCTATAACCCTAAAAACTTTTTTGTTCCAAAAAATCTATACATATTTCTGAGCAGAACGCCGAAAAAAAAATTTTTTTTGTTGAAAACCGCGATTTGTTATGAATTTTCAAAGTCTCGGAAAATCGCATTATTTAAAAACATGACCGAGTAGCAGAACCATCATGAAAGTACTGGATCTAGCACAATTTGTGACGTCATTCCAGGCCATCAATCGATCACTCGCGAGCCTTGAGTTGCCGTAGTCCAGTTCTGGCCCCTCTCTGTCACGCAACGCATGAGCGTAGCGTTGCGTGACAGAGAGGGGCCAGAACTGGACTATGAGTTGCCGTTGCTCTTACATGTAGCACTTCAGAGATCAAGATTTCATGGTCAAGTTTTCTGGGTTGATTGATCGGCGAGTCTGCAGTGAAGATTGAGTAAAGATGAAATTAGAGTTTCTGTCTTTGTACAAATTATAAGTCAGGGTTCTCAGTTGAACCCGTAAACCCGTAACACTTGTCACGGGTGTCGCTAATAAGTGTCAGGGTTCTCAGTAGAAAATTTTGAAATTCTAGACTCTCGGAGATGTAACACTCAGGGTTCTCAGTTGAACCCGTAACCCGCAACACCTGTCACGGGTGTCGCTAATAAGTGTTACGGCTGTGACAGCTTCGATCAAGACCAAAAATAAATTTACCGGTCGCTCGTCCGGGCAACCTGCTTTTTCAGTTCTAAATTTGCCATAAAATCAGTCACACAATAAATTAAAGTTACAAAAACAATTTCTCTGGTCTTGTTTTGCTTTCATCACGAGAAATATGGGCCAAAACACGTCAACAAAGTTTCTCTCCGCTCATAAAAGTCATAAAACGGCCATATTTGAAAATCGCTCTATAATGCATTGCGATCCCTTGAATAAATGTACGTCATGTATGCCGATGGAATGTGTCTCTGGTGATGTCTAACTGAAGAAAAGGCAATATTCTAGTGGCAAAAATAATTATTTTGTCAACAAATATTGCTGTAAATTGACGTAATGCTCCCTGTTGACATTAAATTTACAACTTTTCAGTATATAAAAGCTGTGAAAAGATTATTAGATAACTTTGTTGCAAATGGAAAAAGCCATGTAATGATGTGGTGGGTTATCAAAAACTATCCAAACTTTTCAGTGTTTTAGACATGAAATTTGCTATTTGGTGTTTCAAAATGCAGGAAAATTCATCTCCGAGAGTCTAGAATTTCAAACTTTTCCGGGGGGGCATGCCCCCATAACCACCCTAGCTGCTTGTGCCCTTTAATAGGGCACAAGCTTCTGGGCTTCGCCCATGTTACGCCTGTGTTTTTAAAAGAAACGGTTGTTAAATTTTTCTACTGAGAACCCCGATAAGGACTTCAATTTGCTTCGTTCGGGTTTCAGAATTTTTTGTAGAATTCAAGGTAATAATCGCATGACCGAAATATGACCTTTAGTAACGCAAGGCGGCCATCCATTACAGTCACGTTTCGCGTCAATTTAGTCAATGTTTAGTGTTATGTGATGCACGGGGTCACAACCGTAGCCTGTAGTACAGGCGGATTTGTTTTTTTTTAGGCGAGCGCACGAAGCGCGCAACAGCGAGCGCAGAGCGCGAGACGAAAGTCGAAAGAACAACTGTCTCATGCTCCGCGCTTGCTGTCACGCGCTTCGGCGCTCGCTCGACGAAAAAACCCTAACCGCCTGTACTGCAGACTTCTTCCCACCCTCATCTCTAGAGACAGGAAGATTCCTTGACGATATTTCGTCCCTTTCGGGTCAAGTATTAAAAGTGGTAAGTACAGGGCAGCGCACTGAGAAGTGAGCGTGAAGCAGGAGTACCGCCACGCCCACGTGTATTCGCGCCTCGCTCTCGCTACTCACATTTTGCCTTCTAGCTCTCTTTTTCGACACTGGCAAATCTTACTTGTAGCCTCCTGTTCTGCAGACTAGTCATGGCACAGAGATCAGGGGGCTCTCAGAAACTAACAAATTAATCTTACTTAGTTATGTGCCAGCTTTCGCTCGCGATCAATAATGCAAGGTCTGGAAATGAAAAACCTTCAGAAACTGTTCGTATAAAGCTTAGAAGGTCCAATCAAGACACAATAGAAAAATAAATATTAATAATTAGTTGTTCCTCAAACCAATAGACTAGCTATAGTGAGAAACGTGACTATGAGCGACGCGAAACGTGACTTGTTTCGGGTGGCGGCTTGCGTTACTAAAGGTCATATTTCGGTCATGCGTTGATCAAATTAACTTGTGGTGGTCTTCACTCGAGAACTAGAAGCAAATAATTTCCTTATGTATTGTTTAGAAAATGCCTTTTTAATCGCATTTTACATATGATATGTGCATGTTAAAGGTTTTAAGCACGATGCGATATAAATCCTGTCGAGATTAGAGGGAATTCTGCATCGCCGGGTTGAAAATGTCATCGCAAACTCTCGAGCTACAATTACCGTTCATCAATATGTTGGACTTTTAATGGATTATACGACTCAACACGAAGCAAGGAAAGCTGAAATTTACTTCTACGACAGCAGAAACGAGTAACAAGTAATGGTGAGTCGTTCTTTCACGTTAATTGTTCCGTTTACAGATGTATTCCTTGAATGCGAAGCCTGTGATTTGCATAAAATTATACCCGCTCACATGCCAAGACAGTTTATTTTACTGACGGGAAAGTATTTCATTCCCAGAGCTAAAACTTTCATGGTGGAAAGCACAGTAACCAAGGTTTCGTTACATGTAGATTTTATTATCAAATGATATATACCAGATGCCATTTAAAGCAGTCAAAGTCGGCCTTCATGTTAAGCGACAAAAAATGGCAGCTGTATAAATATTCCAATTGAAAAAGCTAGAAACAACGTTTGGAGAAACTTATTACACAGTCTTAAAGAGGAAGAACAACATAATATTTGTGCCAAGTTTCGTTTTTATAGAGTCTTTTTTACGCTTTCCCCGTCTTCCCAAAGAAGCGTGAGAATTTGAAGCTGTTCTTGAGCTGAAAAACCGCTAATTATTCAATTTTCGATCTTTTTTAAATTTTGTCCGTTAAAAAAATCGTTGGAACTTTTAACTATTTTTCCTTAAGTTATTACACCCAAAGGAATGTTTTGGCAAAATATAGAAAAATTCGAATTTTTTGAGTGTCTTTCGATTCTTGACATTCTCGGGAAATGGCTCTTAAGAGAGCATCTCCACAAGAATCAAACAAAATCGGAAAATAGCGGCAAAAATGTGAAAACTCAAAAACGCTCAAACTTTGGCTGTTAGTAGTCCATATTGAGTCATTCATTGCTATGTGGTTCATTTGTCAAATAATTTATTGTTTTGGCAGAAAATGACGAAAATCAATTTCAGGGCTCCATACAAGAAAATTTGGCTTGAAAATTAGCCATTTTTAAGCGAACCGCTTGCTTTAACTATTAATCCAGAAGACATCCACTTGATATCAGCGTATTCTACGACTATTCGAGGTTCTATTTTATAATTTCCATAAAGATTGAAAAACTTATGACACTGAGAGAGGCCTGAAAAAAATCCCCCTGTTTCTCTATGGCAATTACTAGCTCGATTGAAAAAATTATTTACCCTACTACCTTTATCACAAATCAAATGAAATTTAGGAATTACACTAAGGAGGAAATGGCCTTTTAACTGATATAATTTTTTTTCTGGGGAAATTATATTGCGCTCTGTGAGAGAGCGCTCAAAATGGCCGAAAAAATGATATACGTGACTAGTGGATTGCGTGACATACCGTGACCGTAGCACATATTTCAGTGCTGCTTTAGTCAAAGAAATGGTTAAAATCCAAATTCCTGCCTTGGGGATATTAAAAAAAACACTTTCTTTTGAGAATCTCAGTATTTTTCGTACATCATTGATGCTTCCCACGATGATGTGACGTAAGAAAATGGTTTATTTCACTGTGTGAATTGTACTTTGGCTTATAAGAAATTCTCTGATATCCACGGTATTTGAACTTAATCTTGTGTAATCTTGTTGTTTTTCTAACATTCATTCTCAGCTAAACACTTCCCCGGTTGGGTGCTAATTTGCATATCACATGTGTTACAAGAGGGTTACCAACTTTAAATGTATAAATACTAGGGTGGATCTAAGGGGTTGGGTCAAGGGTTTCTGGGCCCCCTTTTCCATGATGGTAGATACTTTAAGGATAAACAAATTACATTGCTTTACGCGTTTTGACACCTAGCGGGAATTGTATCTATTTCTACATTTACATATAAATATAATTTCTTTTTCATCCATACTGTTGTCAGAACTTACTCATTTAACATGTGACAATAAAGACTGTTATTTGTTATCTGTAACATCTTTGAGTACCAACTAAATTAACACTATTCTGCCTGGGCAGAATGTGGCAGAATGTGCCCCCCCCAATATATCTTCATAAGTATTTATGCAAAAGAAATGAAACTTATATGGTGTGTAAAGCATCAAAAAATGTTTATTTTGGTAACAGTCACGTGTCGATCACGACGTCATATCACGCCAAATTGACGTCATACGTTTAAAAAATCCGCCATCTTGGATCCGCCATCTTGGATTGCTAAATCTTTCGGAAATGTCAGAAAATCTCCAAATTTGATTTGAAAAAAAATCAAGAAAAATATAAGGATACAGAAAACTGTAAAGATTTGGAAGACACTCTTAATAAAAAGCAAAAATCACATAAAACCCGAAAGAATTAGATGAAAAACACCTAATTTGAATAAAACAACCTGTCAAAAATTGATTGCTATGGAAATGTCAAGTCACGTGATCAAAACATTGACGCACCAACATGTTCCCAGATAATTTTTTAGGAAAAGTCACAAAGTTTGGCTACATTTCCTTAAAGTAATAAAGGTTTTAAATCAGCGCGGGCACTTCCCCCCCCCCCCCCCCCCCCAGGCAGAATAGGGTTAAACTAATTTAAATACCATTTTGGAAAACTATCTTTGAAAAGCGCCGGCTTACTAAGCTTGTCTCTCAGGGAAATTTATATAATTATATAGTCAGATTTTTCGTAAAATCATCGATACTTTTTAGAGTTAGATGAAAATTGTCATATTCTTTTTCTTCTTTTTCTTTTTCGATATGTACCATATTATAGGAAATTAACGCTCCATGAAATTAACGCGAATTTGAAAAATTTGCGTTAATTTAAGTCGCGTTAATTTTTGTGAGCGTTGATTTCCGCGACATTAATTAAGTGGAGCGTTAATTTCCGCGATCTTAATTTCCATTATTATAACCCCAAATTCTGGATCCTTTTTCAGACATATTTGACACTTAGGAAAACAATAGCTTTCTCTTTTCTGCACACTGTATTACAATCTTGTACAATGTAAAAGTCTAAAAAAAGCAATAAAACATTATTTCCAGTTCACCCTCGCTTTCAGAAGAGCAGTTCTCGACATCTGAGTTCTTGTATTTCGCCCAAAATATATTTGTTTCTTTGAGTTAACCCTATTCTGCCTGGGCTTTTTTTTCGTTCCTGAGCCTGGGGGGGCAGATAGTGCCCCCCCCCCCCCCCCCCCCCCCCTATGTATCTCGAAAAGTATTGACGCTATGAAAACAAAACTTACATGGTGTGTAAAGCATCCGAAAAATCTTTATTTTAGTGGCAGTCACGTGTCAATTATGACGTCATACACGCCACAATGACGTCATACGTTTAAAAAAATCCGCCATCTTGGATCCTAAATCTTGCATTTCTAAATTGTTCAGAAATGTCAGAAAATCTCCAAATTTTCTTTGAAAAAATCAAGAAAAATATAAAGATGCTAAAACGGCAAAGATTTTGGAAGGATTTCATCGTAAAAAGCAAAAATTTTATGAAAACTGAAAATTAAGCTAAAAAATCAACAAATTTGGGTAAAATGATCTGTATCTCGAAAAGTATTTGTGCTATAAAAATGAAACTTATGTGGTGAATAAAGCATTCACACATGTTTATTTTAGTGGCAATTACGAATCAATTATATCATATCACGCCGAAATAACGTCATACTTTAAACCTGTCCGCCATCTTGAATCCGCCATCTTGGATTTTTCAATTTTTCACCAAATTTGATTTGAAAAATTCAAAAACAATATAAGGATGCAAAAATTGCAAAGATTTTGGAAGAAACTCTTCGTAAAAAGCGAAAATTTCATGAAAACGGACATTTAAACTGAAAATACCAAATTTGGCTAAAACGGCCTGTCAAAACTTGGTTGCCATGGAAACATCAAGTCACGTGATCAAAAAATTGGCACACCAAAATGTTCCCAGATAATTCGCGTTAATTTAAGTCGCGTTAATTTCAAATACCTTAATTAACACGAGTGTTAATTTCCTATAATAAGGTAACTTTATATTTTTGGAATATTTCTTCTTTCCTTTTAAATTATAAATATTTTAGACTATTTTTATAAGAACAATTATTTATGTACATATTTTATTGTAAAAATTTAAAAAATCGTTCTCTGGTTAAAAATGTAAAAATATGAGCTTTCGGTTGCCAGTCTGCAACCTTTGACAACCTTATTTACTGCATCGCACATAGGTTTACACCAGCTGTGATTCTTTTTCACAGCTGATCTATTATTATTATTATTAATTTACTGGCTCGTGAGAAAATCGCCATAGCCGTACGCGAATAATCTCTCCCGTTGCTATCTTTCGCAATCCTCATTGCTTTAGAGACGTCGGTCGATCGTCCTTCTTCCCGGTTCTCTCTCCAATTTGAAACTTGACATTTAGGTACTGCTTTTGTTTGTCGGTAAATTCAAAGCCTTCATGACTGTGTCGATATCAGTGCCCATCCCATCGAGAGAGTAGGTGTGGCTGGTAGTGATGATCTACTTCCCTCTACATGTATCACTGTTGGAGCTTTGCTTGCGCCACAGTTCAGTTTAGTCGAGTAGTCTAACATGGCCTTGTCATAGAGCATTTCGTGCGCAAATATAGAAATAGATACAATTCCATGTTAAATGAGTAAGTTCTGACAACAGTATGGATGAAAAAGAAATTATATTTATATGTAAATGTAGAAATAGATACAATTCCCGCTAGGTGTCAAAACGCGTTAAAGCAATGTAATTTGTTTATTCTTAAAGTATCTACCATCATGGAAAAGGGGGTCCAGAAACCCTTGACCCCACTCCTTAGATCCACCCTAGTATTTATACATTTAAAGTTGGTAACCCTCTTGTAACACATACATGTATGATATGTAAATTAATACCCAGCCGGAGAAGTGTTTAGCTGAGAATGAATGTTAGAAAAACAACAAGATTACACAAGATTAAGTTCAAATACCGTGGATATCAGAGAATTTCTTATAAGCCAAAGTACAATTCACACAGTGAAATAAACCATTTTCTTACGTCACATCATCGTGGAAAGCATCAATGATGTACGAAAAATACTGAGATTCTCAAAAGATAGTGTTTTTTTAATATCCCCAAGGCAGGAATTTGGATTTTACCATTTCTTTGACTAAAGCAGCACTGAAATATGTGCTACGGTCACGGTATGTCATGCAATCCACTAGTCACGTATATCATTTTCGGCCATTTTGAGCGCTCTCTCACAGAGCCGCAATATAATTTCCCCAGAAAAAAAATTATATCAGTTGAAAGGCCATTTCCTCCTTAGTGTAATTCCTAAATTTCATTTGATTTGTGATAAAGGTAGTAGGGTAAATAATTTTTTCAATCGAGCTAGTAATTGCCATAGAGAAACAGGGGGATTTTTTTCAGGCCTCTCTCAGTGTCATAAGTTTTTCAATCTTTATGGAAATTATAAAATAGACCCTGGAATAGTCGTAGAATACACTGATATCAAGTGGATGTCTTCTGGATTAATAGTTAAGGCAAGCGGTTTGTTTAAAAATGGCTAATTTTCAAGCCAAATTTCTTGTATGGAGCCCTGAAATTGATTTTCGTCATTTTTTGCCGAAACAAAAAACATATTTCACAAACAAACCACATAGCGATGAATAACTCAATATGAACTACTAAAAGCCAAAGTTTGAGCGATTTTGAAATTTTGAAGTTTGCCGGTCAAAGTTCGATTTTTCTGGAGATGCTCTCTTAAGGACTAATTGGACTTGTCTAGTGTTCAGATTTTGGTTGCCCAAAAGAAAAAGAAAATAATTAATTAATTAATTAACCAATCAATAAACAATAATAACTATTTTAATACAGAAACGCAGTCTAAGTGTCCGATAGCCCACCCATGTTATTATTTATAATTTACATACATATACCTGCCAACTTTTCCTAAGTCGACTGCGTGTGATTTTCGTACCATATTACCCGAATTTCCGAAAAATTTCCGACGACTTCCGAACATTGCCGAAGATGTTCCGACGACTTCCGAACATTGCCAAAGATTTTCCGACGACTTCCGAACATTGCCGAAAATTCCCGAAGATGTTCCGATGATTTCCGAAGGCTGCCGAATGTCGTGGTGCGAAGCTAAAAATCTCGGCGCCATCTTCCCAAGATCACGCTTATCTCAAACGCGACATTTAGCGCCGTTCATTGGACTATTTTGGGTGGAAATTGAATCCAATTTTTCACATGGTTAATGAACAAGTAGTCTGGAATGTGAGTCAGGCGTGTGAAATAATTATTATTGTCATGTATGCGTGTGATCGATGTTTTCGATCCGGAGGCGTGTGACACAGGTGGCAGGTATACATACATCCAGGAGCCCATTATATCCCCCTCCTGATACATCCTATTACAGTCTTTATACAGGTATCAAAGGTGAAAGGCTTCAATATACAACTTACATGTACAAAACAAACACAACTTTCCATGTGTTTTGGTTCAATTTACCGCCAAAGTTACAGAGACACAATCCATCGGCATACATGATGTATTCAAACAGTTTCAACAACTCGCAATGCATTATGGGGCGATTTGTTTACTGAGCTGAGAGAAACTTTTTGGCCCATATTTCTCGTGATGAAAGTAAAACAAGACCAGATAAATATTGTTTTATAACTTTAATCTATTGTGTGACTTTTTTTTATGCAAAGTTAGAACTGAAAACTTCAGGTAAGATGTCAGAATTCTAGTCGGCGTAGTCACCAATTTGGCGACTGATTTTCAGGATTTGGTCGCCAATGCGGATAACTTAGGCGCATTGGCGACTGTATCAGGCGCAATGTCGTGCCCTACATTTGGGGCAAAACATTTTTGGGGGGTTATAGGCACTTTAAAGTCAATTTCATTTTTGTGATGGTAGCCTACTTAAGAGGCAGTCCGTGTAAAAACCGACCGGTCAATTTTCGGCGGAAAATGAATTTCTTTCATTTTCTCCACAGAACTCAAACATCAGTCTAAAGTACAAAAATCGTATTTGTTTCATTTCGTTTGTTTTAATACTTGAGTTTGACCGTTTCTTCCGAAGCGACCATAGATCAAACAAATCCGTCATTTGTAACACTGATTTTGGCCTGAAACTCGACGTACCGTATGATACTTTAGATTTAACACAGCAAGCTTATATTTATGTCGAAATTAATATCAGTAAAGAACTTTGTTTTAAGCATTAAATTAACTTGTTTCATCTCGCATAAAATTAGTTATGATTTTTTTCGTACACTCTCATATCGCTGTTACGCGCGCCATTGGCGAGGTGTCTCCATAAAAATTGAAAATTCTCAAAAGTGGGACCTGATCTAAAATCAACTCTCTAATATTTCATTAGACCAAGGTCTGGTCTACAAATATCTGAAATAAAATTTGTGGGCACTCGTCATATAACACTATAAAAACGTGCATCAAATTCACAAAAATTGCAAATTTCATTATCATTCGGTAATTTATAGGCTGGATTTATTTCCTTCAGTTGCATTTAAAAACATTTGAAACCGATCACAAATTGAAAAAAGGACCATATAACAGTCCAGACCTGAAAACATTTATAAAACTAACCTGAATTATGTACAAAGTCTTCCTACTACACACCTTCTTTTCCAACCATAGGATCGTTGTGTCACGCAACACCCGGAGCGAAACATCATCATGATTTTGTTCACCGAACTTTAATATGTTCGCCCATTGATGTGTGAAGATTGATCGACAGAAGCCTGATGGTATTCATGGTGCAAAATAACTGCAGCTAGTTCACGAAAAATAAAGTCCGTTAAGTGTTGTTATCGCTGGGTAAATCCAGTGCTCTTGTGCTGTCGTTCAGTTTGTAACTTTTTGCAGAGAACCGTTCCATATGTAAACGAAGTCCTTCGTAAATCCTTATGGATAATGTCCTTAAAACACTGATTAATCAAGCAAATACTGCACAAAGGCTCGGGACTTTCATTATCGGCACAAATATTAAAAACAACAAGTTAACTGAAAACCATTTTCTAGCACCGCCTGATTCGAGTGACCGCTGACCTTTTCGTGACAGGACTCGTGCGTGACAGCGAAAAAATTCCCACAGTGTGTTAGAAATTTGCTCTCTCTATTCACTTGTGAAGGGACATTGTAGTCCCAGTAGAAGTAGACGTGACTCTATTCCTCTGATGGAGTGTAATGATGAGTTTTAGAACACTCAGATGCCATTCCTGTGGGCCACCCATCGTTGCAAGGCATCGCTAAGCGGTATACACTCTTTTTTTTATAATAACCTTTTTTATAAGAACGTTGAGGCTGAGATTGACCAAAATTTTAAGAACATGCTAAGAACATAGCCAGGTTGATACTTAGCTCAGAACATTTTTATTCACTTGTTTCTTGCATCGAGCTCTCAATATAATATTCCAGTATCCTTTCAAAAAATTAACAAAACCAGGACAAAATGTAACATTTCAAATATATCAGTGAACAAGCAGTTCAAATCAGCTCAAAATACTTGAATGCACAATTTTTATAGTAACAACATGAATTTCTATCACATAAAATGTAAATACATTTTCATGGTCACGTTCGAATCTCTTTTTGTGAAATTCTATACCATAGCTGAAATCGTCCAAAAAATAAGAACATTCAGTCTTGGCTCAGACTCAGCTCAAAAATTAGACGTTCTTGTATAAAAAAAAAGAGTGTATTCCCAAAAGGGATCGGGAGCAACGCATCTAAAAACGGCCTTTGCTGTTACAAAAGCAGTCCTACCGACACAATAAATGTTTTAAAAATATGGTATAGCCAAAAAAACACAAAATGATAAATTTGGTTAACTTCCGCCTCAGGCTGTATGGTCTGTACCATCGATGTTCACGAATTTGCTTTTATAAAAACAAATCAAAGAAATGAAGAATTACAAACCTAAATACCGGCGTATTTGGTCGATAAAACGCCTCGTACCCCAAAAAACTCCCCAGGTCGCTAACTTCAAACCAAAAAAAGGCCTTCGCACGTCCCCTTCAATATAAATATACCAGGGTCCCCCCCCCCCTCCCCTCTGGGCACTGAAATATCATCATTGTACTCATTCAGAGGAATAGAGTCACTACAGTGTCCGTTCACAAGTGAATAAAGAGAGCAAACTTCTCACACACTTAAAAAGTTCTGAACAAAGGAAGTGGGAGAAAAACTATTACGTTTTTTCGCTGTCACGCATGAGTCCGCGAGTCCGAGTCACGAGCACGAAAAGGTCAGCGGTCAATCAAATCAGGTGAAGGTTGTCAACTCGGTTGTTGTACTTGTGCCGATGATGAATCAAAGTCCAAAGCCTTTGTGCAGTATTTGCTTGATTGATCAGTGTTTTAAGGACATTATACATGAGGATTTACGAAGGACTTCGTTTACATATGGAACGGTTCTCTGCAAAAAGTTACAAACTGAACGACAGCACAAGAGCACTGGATTTACCCAGCGATAACAACACTTAACGGACTTTATATTTCGTGAACTAGCTGCAGTTATTTTGCACCATGAATACCATCAGGCTTCTGTCGATCAATCTTCACACATCAATGGGCGAACATATTAAAGTTCGGTGAACGGAATCATGATGCTGTTTCGCTCCGGGTGTTGCGTGACACACAACGATCCAATGGTTGGAAAATAAGGTGTGTAGTAGGAAGACTTTGTACATAATTCAGGTTAGTTTTATAAATGTTTTCAGGTCTGGACTGTTATATGGTTTATTTTTCAATCTGTGATCGGTTTCAAATGTTTTTAAATGCAACTGAAGGAAATAAATCCAGCCTATAAATTACCGAATGAAAATAAAATTTGCAATTTTTGTGAATTTGATGCACGTTTTTATAGTGTTATATGACGAGTGCCCACAAATTTTATTTCAGATATTTGTAGATCAGACCTTGGTCTAATGAAATATTAGAGAGTTGATTTTAGATCAGGTCCCACTTTTGAGAATTTTCAATTTTTATGGAGACACCTCGCCAATGGCGCGCGTAACAGCGATATGAGAGTGTACGAAAAAAATCATAACTAATTTTATGCGAGATGAAACAAGTTAATTTAATGCTTAAAACAAAGTTCTTTACTGATATTAATTTCGACATAAATATAAGCTTGCTGTGTTAAATCTAAAGTATCATACGGTACGTCGAGTTTCAGGCCAAAATCAGTGTTACAAATGACGGATTTGTTTGATCTATGGTCGCTTCGGAAGAAACGGTCAAACTCAAGTATTAAAACAAACGAAACAAAACAAATACGATTTTTGTACCTTTAGACATGATGTTTGAGTTCTGTGGAGAAAATGAAAGAAATTCATTTTCCGCCGAAAATTGACCAGTCGGTTTTTACACGGACTGCCTCTTAAGGATACTTCCCACCTTCGAGAGTGAAAAAAATCAATTTTATTTTTATTTTACTAAATTGAATTCTGTCACGCATTGAACGTTGCATGCTTTCCATGAATGGAAACTTCCTTGTAAAGCGCTATGAACTGATGAAGAGAGGGATAATTTATCATGATATTTTCACCGAAGAACTACATGTAAGTGGCCAAAGTTCGTTTGCGAGCGTGGCGAACTTCAACAATAACTTTCTTTTCCAGCTGAGAGCGTGATGTCAAAGCGGTAGAAGTGCGGCCTTTTACCCGGTCATGTGAAAACTTAATCGAGCGATGAGCTCTTTGTTTTCTCGACTCAAAACTCGAAGCACTCGACTCGAAAATCGATCCTCGATCCTTGAAACTCGAAGCGCTCGACTCGAGACTCCAAGTTTTCGAGTTTCGAGGATTGAGTTTCGAGTGACTGTCAACTTACATTTCACCGGTACTGACAGTAATGGGCCATTCCATTTAATATCCGCACCCCCCCTATTGAGGGATAAGGAAATCCTAGGGGGAGGGAGGGGGTCTTGGATATCAAATTTCCAAGGGGGATAATGGCATTTTTTCTTTGTTCTTCACATGTTTCCATGGTAATGCACAGATTTCTTGGGGGAGAGGGGGGGGTATTGGCATCTCTGAAATGTTTTATCCAAAGGGGTCTTACAGGAAATCCCTCAATAGGGGGGGTGCGGATATAAAATGGAATGGCCCAATAGAGTCTGTATAATAATGTGATGTCATAAATTTCTTTGAAAACATGGTCAAGGAGGGCGATCATTTATGTATATATGAAAGTACAATGTACATAATATTTTCAAAGTGAAGGCTTATTTTCTTTCTGCAACTGGGAACAAAGTTGATTACTATATACACTAATACGCCAATACAGTCGAAGCTCTCTGAGCGGACACTCTCGCAAAATAAACGGCCGCCTTGACAAAACAGCTTGGACTCATATAAGCTCTGTACATATTTACATATTCCCGTATTAAAGCGACCAGATCCATTTTCTCAGTGCTTCCCGAGGCTGTCCGCTTACGGGAGCTTCGACTGTATAAAGTTTTTCTTACCTCTACTGGAGTAAAACAGTCAATAAAGTGATCGAGCTGCACAAACCACGATCGTACGTTCATACGACGCCATTATTGAAACCACTAGAACCCAGTCTATTCGTGGACAAATAAGAATCTAGCTGCGAACAGACTGGGCTCTAGTACAGTAGTTTCAATGGCGTCGTCTGGCGTCGTACGATCGTGGTTTGTCTTTGCAGCTCAATCACTTTATTGACTGTTTTACTCCAGTAGAGGTAAGAAAAACTTTATAAAGTCGAAGGTGCCGTAAGCGGTCACTCTCGGGAAGCAGAAAAAGCGTCCGCAACTGGAGCTGGCCGCTTACGGGAATGTGTAAGCGGTCAGTATAAAATGCAGACTGCAGACTGCAGACTGGGTATAAAATGCAGACTAGGTATAAAATGCAGACTGCAGATTGCAGACTGCAGACTGGGTATAACTTGTACATTTTCGTTTCACAACTTACCATAATTATAAGTTCAAAAGTCTATAAAATAACGTCAACAAAATGGATTACTAGCACATGGTCAACAAACTGAAAGGCACTTTGGGTAGCCCTTCACAACAGTGTCACGCAAGCGCTTTTTCAGGTTTGTCTGCCGAGAAAAGTTTCCTTCTTGGCCCATTCTTTAAAAAAAGTCATCAACATTGAAAGGCTATACAGTACTCATTTTCTTTGGCTCGATTTGTTTGCTTTCCTTTCCTTTCCTTTCGCTCAGTTTTCCATAGAGGTGACTGGCTGGTGTGTTAATTTATAACAACATTCAATTTGTTTTGATTTGACCCCGGGTTTGACCTATTTTCACAATACGTTTTTGTCGCTATAAACACCAAAGGGACATGAAAACGTGTCCGTATTATCCGGGTGTCCGTATTACATGTAAGCGGGCTGATATAAGAGAAAATACATGTATGTGTCGTCGGGACAAACAAAACTGTCCGTAATAAGCGGGTGTCCATATTAACGAGTGTCCGTAAAGCGGGGTTCCACTGTACTAACCAGGCACAGAGGTCTATTTCTGAATGAACCGAATTAAATATTTCACGACTGATATAAACTGAACACCGGGCTGATGGGCCAAGAGGGACACTTTTCGTGGAAGATGAACGTGCGACTCTCAGAGGTAAGTTAAAATTGAAAATAAATCGCGAATAACATGAATTGACAGTTTTGGTCCCAGTCTGCATTTTATACCCAGTCTGCAATCTGCAGTCTGTATTTTATACCTACATGTAGTCTGCATTTTATACCCAGTCTACAGTCTGCATTTTATACTGACCAAATGTGTAAATACAGAGCTTATTATATTAAGAGCATGTCGAGTCAAGCTTGTCAATTCCTGATTCAAGCGGGATTCAAGGAGAGATACCGTATAAAGTCAAGCTGTCCACTTACGAGAGTGTCCGCTCAGAGAGCTTCGACTGTAGTGGCGTAGTAGTGTATACAGTAATCACCTATTTGTCCAGTTGCAGAAAGAAAATAAGCCTTCACTTTGAAAATATTATGGATACACTGTACCTTGTTATTCTTATGCATAAATGGTCGCCTAGTCTGAAGTGTCAGCCGCCTCCTCGCTCCAACCCTGGGGTTGGAGCGAGGAGGCGGCTGACACTTCAGACTAATGGTCGCCCTTCCTTAACTCTAGATTTCACAGAAATTGATAACATTGCATTACATAACAATCCCTGCAAAATATATGATCTTGACAAGTTGTTTTAAAATGTAGTGTAGTCATGGGCAATCAAAATGTACAGTATTAAGAGTTTGAATGCAGCTGAAGTAGACAATATTCGTATTCCCCGATGGCCCTGGGGCGAGAGTCTTCTGAGCATGAATGCGAGGCTAATGCGGGGAGCTCTCCCGGCCCGCGAAAATTCAAACAAACATACAAAATTATATTATGGCTGGGTTGCTGGAAAACGCGAAAAATTTTAAAAGCTGGAAGGTTCCTCAGCTCAAAAATTTCCTGCCGGCTCGAGGGATATCTGTTTAGAAGAAAAAAAGGAAGAACTGCTTGAACTGAGTGAAAAAGCCCACAAACTTAACGTGGAATTGAAGGAGACTGCGAGTCAGTCAGCGATGTTGTCAATGCGAAGTTGCTCTCAGCTGCTCTCAAAACATGGTAACATCCCTAATCCTTTAATATTCATTCTGACTGGACATCAGACTTTTTGTATTACTATTTACATGTAATAAATCAGAAAGGTTACGACAATTAAGGAGTCTTTAAAGGCGTATAAATAATTATCTTGAAGGATACCGTTTGCATTGGGATGGACATGTTTACAACCTGCAACTTTTGGAAGGGTTGTAATACTTTCAGGGAGTTGATACTTCACTAACAACCATAAAATCTGATAAAATTTTATCACTACTTTTGGGGGGTTTTACTGTTACTTTTGGAACCTATGGTAATTAAACTGCCGAAACAAAAGTAAATTGTGATGTCACTTGAATGAAAGGGTGTATTGTTGTGAGATGTTTTGATTCAAACCTACAATAACTCGCTATTCAGACCTCAGGGAAACATTCCGTAAATTTACAGTTGTACTTACTAGAGTGGGGAATAAAATTCATTATCGTAAAAGCTCTATTTAGTCCCCCCTCTCTATTAAGCCCCCCCCCCCCCTCCCCTATCTAAAAAGCCCCTCCTTTGAAAGTCAGATTTTGTAATAAGCCCACCTCCTTTCGTAAGGCTGATGTAAATGACTTTTCAGCAATATTTTCTGGCGTTTCAGTCACTATGTATTGAAACATGGTCTTATATTCCCAGAACTATCGTCGAGTTAGGGTATAAATGATGTTTCCTTTGTAAGATGGTCATACACAACCCATTTCTTGTTCTGTTTTAGTTAGTGGTGTAATAGTAAAGTTTGAAAAATTAATGTGAATTTTCTTGAAAATTTATGATTTGAAATAAGCACCACCCCCCTCTATTAAGCCCCCCTCTCTAATAAGTCCCCCCCACCCCCCCTTTCCTGAGGCCTGAAATTAAATAAGCCCCCCGGGGCTTAATAGAGCTTTTACAGTATTTGTTTATTATGTCATAGTCCGCAAAGGTTTCCCATCACTGCCAATGTGTGGTGCTCTCAACGGTCGGCATCAAAGTAGTTAAACACAATTAAACCTGTCCAGCAGGCTTGTCAATAATGGTCTCAGGCAAATCATTTCACTATTTGATTGTTCTTTGACTGTTCGAGTGAAAAAGCTCAATTAAATATTATATACATCTTGCATTGCATGTGAGCATTTTATACCCAGAGATCTTTGCAGGAAGCATGGCCACCATCTTGGAATTCACCGATAAATTAATCCCTTGCTAATCCTCCACATACTTACGGACAGGAATCAATCGAATCCCCAACCATTTGTACCAATGAAGTAATAAGTCTGTGTGTGTTTTCGCACAGGCGGGTTGTGCATTATATTAAAAGAAAATAGAAAATGGCATGCATGTTTACATAGCCTGATGCAAGCATGGTTGAACTTTTGGGAGAATTTAGAATGTTTATTTAAACCTGAGCCACAGGCAAGGGTTTACATAAAGTACTTAGTCTTTCAAATTCTCTCAGACTTTCTTGAGCCAAAAGGCAGGATAAACCCCAAAATACAATAGTACATCTGCACAACCAATCAGAGCCCACGTTAGGGCTGACTTAGACGGTTAATTTTAACAACATTTCGTGCCTTAGGATTGTCGTAAGCATGTCGCATGCGTCAAAATTGTATCATCTAAATTGGCCCTTACATGATCACGATTTTATAATGCAATATATTACAACTGGAGTGACTTATTTTGCATTATTAAACACTAACGCAATGCTACTTTTCTTTTACGTTTGAAGGTCTAAGGATGTCCTTGTGATTCCTGGGATTCGGAGAACTTACATGATGTAAAATTATTTCCTTACTTACTTCTCAGGTGAGAAAATAATTATTTAACTGCAATGGACTGTGGGAAACTACGCAGCTCAAAAATCATCAAATAGCACACAGGAAAGCCCGAATTTAAAAGCAGCCAGTGTGGCAAGTGCTTTAGTAACAAAGTACATCCAAGGCAACATAAAATATGCAGCCAGGAGAGAAGTCTTTTGAATGTAATCAGTGTGGCAAGTGCTTTAGTATGCCAAAAGGTCTAAAGCAACATAAAATAACACACACTGGCGAGAAGCCTTTTGAATGCATGCAGTGTGGCAAGTGCTTTAGTCAGCAAGGGAATCTAGAGCGACATAAAAGAACACACACTGGTGAGAAGCCGTTTGAGTGCAATCAGTGTGGGAAGTGCTTTAGCCTCAAAGGAACTCTAAAGCAACATAAAATAAGACACACGGGAGAGAAACCTTTTGAATGTAATTATTGTGGTAAATGTTTCTATGATGCATCAAACCTGAAGGCTCATAAAAGAACACACACTGGTGAAAAGCCTTTTGAGTGCAACCAGTGTGGCAAGTGCTTTAGTCAGTCAGGGAATCTAGAGAGACATAAAGCCACACATGATGCAGAGAGGCCATGTACGGACGAGGAACATGACAATTGCTTCAGTATCTGTGAACTGTTAAGGAACATTAAAGAAATCAAACAGGAATGAAGCCCTTATTAACGTCATATGTATCTTGTGGTGAGTGTTTTAGTGGAACACGAAAAACACAGAATACATCAAAGGGTGTTCACTCCCTTGTAGGGAGTTGCAATAAAGTTTCCATTCCATTCCATTCCACTTTTAAGGTGGCCCGCGGCTATTTTATTGGAGTGGAGGCTCCCTTTTTTTAAACTATTTTTCGGCATGAAAGGGTTAACCAATTTTGTAATTTTTGGTATTCTAAACAGGGATCTTCAAATTCATAGAAGACTTAATTTAAGCCGGGGCAAACAAAATGAACGATTAAGAGATGCAAGTGCTATTAGAAGTCCTTGGGTTTTTAAGCGGCCGATGCCCATGTATGGGCATCGAGCCGCTTCAAGAAATGGACGGTTTTTTTCACTAGCCCTAGCCCTCGACTACACGGTTGACATGATGTTAAATCGCATCTCGGTCTAAAATTAGCCAGTAGGGAATTTCTCTTCCACAGGCTTTCTGCAGTGTCGTGTAAGTGCGTACATGTATTGAGTTTATTACAGGAATCGCATTGAAAAAAGCAAAGACAAACAGTGAACAGCAGTGTTGTTGCAAAATGTGCTAAATTTGGCGGTGTGACCTTTGCGCGTTATTCGATCCCAGCGGGGAATCGGCTTCCGGTTTCACGCAAACTGCGGACTTTAGCGAGACTGGCGTGACTACTTGTTTTTTTCACTGCACTTTCCCCAGTTGACATGGCATTGCATTGTGAGAGGGTTTTCCCATTACATTGTAAACGTAGCCAGGAGACATGCAAATAAATAGCCACTAGATAATTTCTGTTCTGTTTAATACATGCACCTCATTAAACGAACGATAAAACTCGGTCCCAAAAACAACAGTTTTTCTTAACACAATTCCACAGCATATATGTCATTCACAATTTATTTTCACGTTGAGCGAAAACACATCTGTGCCCTTGTTGATTATGATGCAATTGACATTAGCTAAAATTTTCTACACAGTAAACTTGACCTAAGCTCAAACTTACGCTAGCCAAAATATTGCATCACCCAGTCACGTTTTTCGTCACGCAGGTTCGAAGTTGACTCTTAGAATTGGCGGGAGAACCTCAGAGTAAACTGACCGAGGGGGTGGAGGGGTGCATTGTTCTTTCTCCCCTCAAGGTGAAATTGGCCCGGGGGGGTTCTCCCAAAAAATTTGGGTGGGGGTGTGCCGCTGGGCTATAACAACCCTAATTTTGCGAACCTGTTCCAGACTAAGGGCCTGTTTACATGGAGGGAGGGTGACCCGGGTTCCCGGGTCACCCTCCCTCCATGTAAACAGGCCCTAAATGTTGAAAAAAGATACCCTATTCCGGACGATTCTTAACGATTTTCTTTCTAACCCAAAAGGCTAAACTACTAAGCAGCACTGCGAGTTGTAGTTGTAAAGCTTTTTTAACACTCCTACGCGTTTCCTTTCGTCTGACTACTTCATCTACCCTATGCCAGAGTATCAATTACCGATCTTCATGCCAACTCCTGGGAAACTGATACCCTGATACCCAAAAATGCCTTTTGGTATACCCTGTTCCAGACCAAAATGCTCAAAAACCATACCCTGTCCAGCTGCACGTTCCTATATAGCGAAAATAAGGGAGTGCCCCCCCCCCCCCCGGGAAATCGGCCGCTTGTAATCCCTTCAGGGGTTCTTGTTTTTTTAAGAAAACGTAGATATTTTCATCATACGATTACTTTTTTTTCCTATTAAGTTCAATAACTTCCAAGACTTCAAGGTTTACTTTGAGCATTGGTTTACAGCTGTTACGTGGATTTTCTGATCTTTTCCGATCAAGCTTTCCAATTACAGGTGCGATCTTAGCATTATTTTAGCATTTTTGCAACAGCTGAAACAAATGCACAAGATTATTTTGCAGCTAAAATTCAGCAGTCAACTGTGCAACAATTTCTATGCAGCCGATTTTGTAGAAACGTGCTCACAGTAAACTTTGAAGTCTTGGAACTTGTTGAACTTAAGGTGTTTTGATACAGTTTTTCAGGAACCATACCTAATGTTTTCAATCTGCTTTTTTTCAGATTTTCCTCCGTCGGATCGATGTGAAATTTACACCACTTATTAGTCTTGGATTGATGTTTGCTATGATGTACTTTTCAGTGAAATCGATATTGCCATGGCAACGATAAACAGAAAACCTTGAAATCAGTTAAACTTAAATTTTGCGCGATCCAGATTTCACCTGGAAAAGTACATCATAGCAAACTTCAATCCAAGACTAATAATTGGTGTAAATTTTACATCGATCTGACTGAGGAAAGTCTGATAAAAAGCTGATTGAAAACATTAGGTATGGCTCCCGAAAAAACTGTATCGAAACACCTTAATTAGACAAAGTATATTGTGATGAAAATATTGCGTCTTCGTTCTTCTAATAGCCCTTGTATATCTCTTTTAAACTCATCGACAATAGATGAGCTTGGAGGATGGTGCCTGAAAGGCTGGTGGAGCCACAGGTGAACGGGCCGAGCGAGGTGCGTAACCATGGCAACCCTGTGAGCGGCAACCACACCACCTGACACCATCACACTGAGAGATCAGTGGAATAAAAATCGACTGACATCGTAAAAATAACAATAATAACAATACTTACCACATATTGTACGACCACCATGCTATACTTACCAAAGGGAGGGAGGGAGGGACTGGGAGCAAAACTTGAAGAGCACAAGCTGTCGGCGAGCAAACAGATGCGAAATGATCTGCCAGGAACATGTGAACTGTAAGAGATCAGGGGCCCCTGCAAAACCAGCCGGCCGCCCCACATGCCCAGGTCATGGGGGGCACCGCTGCCCAGCCATTGCCTCGATTTTAACTTCGCATAATATAATTATCCACATATCATTTATTTAGTTTGCTCTAAAGTTAAAAGTCTTTTATAATTTGACAATTCCTTATTTAGAATACCAAAAACAACAATCGGTTAACCCTTTCATGCCGAAAATTAGTTTTAAACTAGTGGCCCCTTAGGCCATTGTTGTGTTACGATAATCGATTTGATTCAAATTTCAATTTGCTCACATCATAGGCCAAAAATAGTTGAGTTATAACGCACGCATTGCGTTACACCAGAAACCCATAATACCCTTATGGGTTTCTGGTTACACATCATAAGACCTTGGTATTGTAAAGTTAAAGTGATCAAATAACGCGCTAAAGGTCACAGTCATATTTATACAGACTACATGTATTTTGCAACAGTTTGCCTACTGATTACGTCTTTGCTTTCCGAATATTTAATTTTCGATGCGATTTCTGCGATTTCATAAACTCAATATGCTGATAAACTTCAGGAATATTTCAGCTCGTACAGCCTAGGGAAATAGTCTATATATTGAACAGACTTTGAAGCTTAAAAGGCACGGCTAATGCATTCTCTGCGCTTTGTTTATAGGTAGAAAATTATTTAATATCTAATTATTAGAACTTCTGGTGATTATATTCCGAATTTGGGCGCTACACGCGTGCGTCTTTTGCACAAGTACCATAAGGGAAACCGCGACACAAAAGAAAAAATATATACCTTGCGCTGTTACAGTACTATTTGAAGCGTTGTTAGAAGCAAAATCTTGTACTTCAATTTTCCATACGTTTCTTTAAAATATAACATCATAGCCGAAAAAAAAGTCGAGTGACCGAGTGATCCATGACAAAAACTACCCATACCATTATATTGTGTTACGCAATATATTGCGTAACACAACATAAAAAGGGAGCCTCCGCTCCAATAAATAGCCGCGGGCGACCTTAAAGAGTTAACCGGCGCGGTAATGCAATGTTTTGTCAAGTGTTGACATCAACTTGCGCGTGTTGACAGATCTCCGAGAAAGAGCCAATCAGAATTTTGCATTGTGAGAGCAACGCATAATTCAAACGCCCTGGCTATGTCGGTAGTCCCTCATTTTTCTCGCCTCCTTGCGTCGCGTCTTCTCGCAGAAGGTGATTTTCACTCGCTTCGCGCGCGCTCGCCCACTCGATCCCTGAGAAAAATGAGGGACTGCTCGTAGTCTATACCTTAATATACAACAAATATTCTTAGGGGGTGAATTTCAGCCAGGGCTAAAATTTCAGCCCGGGCGCCAAATTTGAAATTGTGCGAGAAGAGTTATAGTCATCAGAGAATCAGGGGCGATTTGAGTAACCAGCAACTTATTTACATATTTGCTGAACGTTTGTCTCCATTAAAGTCGCTGTTGTTATATTCCAATTTCGATTTGAAATTCGCGACACATTGAATAAGATTTTCGATTTTATCTCCCTTGTTCCACTGGAACCTTTTTTCCTTTAATTTGCTGTTGCCATCTTGTTTAAAAACACAGCAGCAATTTTACAATACCCGGCAACTTATTTACATACCGGCTGCACGTGTATATAAAAACAAAAGGACCATTATTATTCAATGACATGCAAATCGTTGCCGGGCATACTACAAATTTAGCCAAGACACAATCACTGCGCATGCCGAAGTTCACTTTTCAGCCCGTTTGGCCGGGCTGAAAATTCCAGCCCGGTTTGAGAAACCGAGCTGGAATTTTCAGACCGGGCTGAATTTCAGCCCGGGCTGAATTTCAGCCCGGGCTGAATTTCAGCCCAGGCTGAAACCTTGTCCATGTAATCGCTGCTAACTTCATTTCAAGAGGATTTGTTTCGGAAGGCGGGCTGAAATCTCAGCCCCCCTAACCGGGCTGAAATTCGCCATGTAATCACCCCCTTAGAATGCTGTTCGATCGTTCAACCAAATTTATTCAATGTTATTAGATACAAAGTTATATATTAAACCGCTGCTTTTGTCTTTGAGGTAATGCCTCTTAGGCACAAAGTTTTGTTTGATATAACATATTCGATGTTATTTAGTATAATGCCATGCATAGATAAGTAAATACCTTAATTAATAAATTGTTGTTGTTTATATCGTATGGTTCGTAATATCTCAGTTCCTCATACCGCGCTTGCACTGTCATGGAAGCCCCGGGGGGGGGGGGGGTACTCCCTATAATGGACTATACGGGGAGGGTCCGCCCGAAAGGGGTACCTTTTCAGACTGGAGGTATTATAAAAGGGTAGGGAATTCGCGAGTTGGAGTATAGAAAAGGGTAGGGATTTCACGAGTTGGAGTATAGAAAAGGGTAGGGAAAACTGTCATTTAGGTATGAGGTGGACTGCAGGTTTGATGTTCTTAGCCATCGTAAGACAGCTTCCTTCCACATCCTTCTGGGGATATATATTGTTAATTAAGTTCATTCCAAGGGTATAGAAAACGGATGCAGTGTTTCTACTGTAGGTATGTGAAAGGGGTACCATTTTCATAATTTATATGGAAGGTATATGAAAGGGGTACCATTTTCCATGGAAGGTATATGAAAGGGGTACCTTTTCTGTCAAAAATGGTACATAAAAGGGTAAGGGGTTGGACCTCTGGGCGGAGCCTCCCCGTATAGATCTTTTTTGAGTACCCCCCCCGGGCATGGAAGCTAGCAGAGTCTCCTTTTCCGTTATTTTGAGGCAGGAAGAAAAGGAGACTGCTCTGACTCGAAACGATTCCTATTGAGCATGCGTTAGCGTTACTAAGCGACCAAACAATTTTCGCACGTGATCGTATGTCACGTGGGCTCAGCATTTACCAGCGGCCACATTAAACGCATGCGCTTTGTCACTGTTGGTTTCTTATTACTGACTCGCGCTCTCGTTTTCTTGTCACACTGAAAAGTACTACTGTTGGCATGGACAAACCATAACTATGGACAAACCAAACATAGAAATCACTGAAAAACAGTAAATCCTTTCGTAACATTACGCTTGAGTGTCAATCTCGTACACAGAGTCCACGGTCTCCTCCGTCAGCGGTTGGTTGTCGCCAGGTGGAACTCTGGGGGAATGGAATTTTTCATGCCAGAAATCTGGGACAACGGTAAATTCCGCTGCCATTCTTGTTACACGAACAGCCAATAAAAAAATTCGATATTTATTCCATTCCCCCAAACCTGCCGACGACCACCGCTGACCGAGGAAACCGTTGACTCTGGGTACGAGATTGCTTGAGTGTTGCACAGGCGCCTCGTAGGGCACGTTGTGAGTCAGCTATATTATATGCCGTCGTCGACTGCAGCAATGGCTAAAAATACAGTCGAACCTTTCGTAAGCGACCACCCAAAATGTCCAGCCCAGATGGTCACTTATGGGAGGTGGTCGTTTACGAGATTCAGACCACAGGGCGTCTACATTTTGAGTCATAGCCTGTAGTAGTCGTCGTAGTAGGCTTATCTATGCATTCGTAAAACCAGAATGCTGTATTCAAGGACACAGCTGGTAGTTTGAAGAGATTTCAGTGCGTTCAGTGCAACTTCCAAGTTACAATACTGACAGTTTCATGGTGAATCCGGGAGAGGGGGTACTCGGGTATGTTTTGGGTGGGTATGTGCCGCCCAGGTCTCCAAATTTAGACCCCATTTTGGAAAGAATTTGCATTCAAAATGATACCCTGTTCTAGAAATAAGCCAATTTTTAATATCCCGTTCTAGAAATTTGGTAAATTTCAATAGCCCGTTTTTGAAAAGTTATTTCTTTGTTTGTTCGACTTATACATCCAAATACAACAATTCTGCTTCTTCACAAATCAGCAACGTATTCTCTATGAATAATTTAAAATGGCTGCTGATACTTTGAAGCTTTCGTGCGTTCGAAATTATTATACCCCATTCTAGGAAACGTCTCGAATATGGAGGCCCCGTTCTAGATCAGGAGTCCCAAAATCATTACCCCGTTGGGCGGCACATACCGTATAGGTAACATACCCGAGTACCCCCTCCCCCTCCCCGGGTGGTGAACCAACGGCGACTCTCGTAAATAGCCTCATGCAAACGGCTGTGTAACCAGTCAGAGACCACGGAACACGATAACAAGTTTATAATATAATATTATTTAACAAGAGTGACTTATTTTGCATTATTATTAACACAATGCTACATTTCTTTTGCGTTTTAAGGTTTAAAGACATTCTTATGATTCCTGGGAGAATATATATCGCGACAATTATTTCCTCAGGTGAGAAAGCATTTAACTGCAAGGACTGTGGGAAACTACGCAGCTCAATAATCATCAAATAGAACACGGGAGAGCCCCAATTTAAATGCAGCCAGTGTGGAAAGTGCTTTAGTAACAAAGGACATCCAAGGCAACATAAAATATGCAGCCAGGACAGAAGTCGTTTGAATGTAATCAGTGCGACAAGTGTTTTATAGACGCATTAGATCTGAAGGCTCATAGAAAAATAACACACCCAGCAGAGAAGCCGTTTGAATGTAACCAGTGTGGCAAGCACTTTTCCCTGTCAGGAGGTCTAAAGCAACATAAAATAGTACACACCAGCGAGAAGCCTTTTGAATGTAACCAGTGTGGAAAGTGTTTTAAGAAGGCAACAACTCTAAAGCAACATGAAAGAACACACACCGGTAAGAAGCCGTTTGAGTGTAACCAGTGTGGCAAGTGTTTTTGTGATGCATCAAACCTGAAGGTTCATAAAAGAACACACACCGGTGAGAAGCCTTTTGAGTGCAACCAGTGTGGGAAGTGCTTTAGTCAGGCAGGATCTCTAAAGGAACATAAAAGAACACACACCGGTGAGAAGCCTTTTGAGTGCAACCAGTGTGGGAAGTGCTTTAGTCAGACGGGATCTCTAAAGGAACATAAAAGAACACACACCGGTGAGAAGCCTTTTGAGTGCAACCAGTGTGGCAAGAGCTTTAGTCATCCACGGAATCTAAAGCGACACAAAATAATACACACTGGCGAGAAGCCGTTTGAATGTAACCAGTGTGAGAACTGTTTTAATGATGCAACAAGTCTAAAAAGACATAAAAGAACACACACAGGTGAGAAGCCTTTTGAGTGCAACCAGTGTGGAAAGCGTTTTAATAAGGCATCAACTCTAAAGCAGCATGAAAGAACACACACCGGCGATAAGCCTTTTGAGTGCAACCAGTGTGGAAAGTGTTTTAATCAGGCAGCACATCTAAAGCAACATGAAAGAACACACACCGGTGAGAAGCCTTTTGAGTGCAACCAGTGTGGAAAGTGTTTTAATCAGGCAGCACATCTAAAGCAACATGAAAGAACACACACTGGCGAGAAGCCTTTTGAGTGCAATCAGTGTGGAAAGCGTTTTAATCAGGCAGCACATCTAAAGCAACATGAAAGAACACACACTGGCGAGAAGCCTTTTGAGTGCAACCAGTGTGGCAAGTATTTTTGTGATGCATCAAACCTGAAGGTTCATAAAAGAACTCACACCGGTGAGAAGCCTTTTGAGTGCAACCAGTGTGGCAAGTGTTTTAATCGGGCAATAACTCTAAAGCAACATAAAAGAACACATACCGGTGAGAAGCCTTTTGAGTGCAACCAGTGTGGGAAGTGTTTTAATCAGGCAGCAACTCTAAAGCAACATAAAAGAATACACACCGGTGAGAAGCCTTTTGAGTGCAACCAGTGTGGCAAGACCTTTAGTCATCTAGGGAATCTAGAACGACATAAAAGAATGCACACAGCAGGAGAGAAGCCGTTTAAATGTAGCCAGTATGGGAAGTGTTTTAATCTTGCAACAACTCTAAAGAGACATAAAAGAACACATATCGGCGAGAAGCCTTTTGAATGCAATCAATGTGGCAAGTGTTTTAGTCAGGCATCACACCTGAAGGCTCATAAAAGAACACACACCGGTGAGAAACCTTTTGAGTGCAACCAGTGTGGAAAGTGCTTTAGTCAGTCAGGGAATCTAAAGCAACATAAAGACACACATGATTCGGAGAGGCCATGTACAGATGAGGAGCATAACAATTGCTTTAGTATCTGTGAACTGTTAAGCAACATTATAGAAATCAAACAGGAATGAAGCCCTTATTAACGTCATGTGTGCCTTGTGGCGAGTGCGAGTGTGTTAATGGAACACGAAAACCGCAGAATGCATTTGAGAGTGTTCTTAACAATTAACTGGACACAGTGACCAGCAAATTCTTTAACTAACGGACCATTTTATTTTTAAGGAAGGTCGGGGTGGGGGATGCACAGGGAAGTAGAGAAAAAATACCGTGCTCTACAAACGAAAGGAACAATACCTAGAACATGAAAAAATAAATTATTGTCAAAAGAAAGGTTGAAGATAATTCATGCTGGAAAAAATTGTCCAATCAGGGCCGGCTTCAGTAACTGTAACCTCTCTCAAAAATAAAATGGTCAGTCCCTTAGTGATTCACAGTCAGACAGGCTCAGAAAGGCGATCTTTATAATACTAAACAGTTTTTTTTTATAATGAAAGGGTTTTTGCGATTTCATTTCTATTGTTGCCGTCTGTAATACAGTAAAAACACGTCTTAGATTGAGGTAGAAGGATAACTTGAACTCTCGATAACTCGAACGTTATCGATAACGTGAAACGATGAAATAACTACGCGCGTGATTAGTACCAGTACAGGCATAAATTGGGTAACATTGGTCCATCATATCTCTTTTGTGAGCACGATGACCTATCTTTTTTTATTGTATTTTTCGAAAAAGTGCTTAGTAGGGAACATTCAGGGAAAGTTTCAAAAAATCGTTCGACAACTCTTATTTCTGAGGAATCACCTTAACAACAAAGAAAACGACCAGTTGGTAATCGCGGTCGCTTACGGATTCCGGGAACCGTCGCTTATGAATTATGCCGTGTAATAAAGAATTTATTCAGCGGAAATTTGTGTAATTCGGCCGGGCATTTTTACTCGTCAATGTTTCATGGCTTGCTTTCTCTGTGTGCTGTCTGTGAATTTTCGATTCCTGTGTCTCCCCTTTCTATACCGTAAAGTTCCGAAAGTAACGAGGGTCGTTACTTTCGGAATTAGCAGCCTTTGGGGCTCGCTACTTTCGGGGGGTCGCTACTTTCGGTGGGTCGTCACTTTCGGGGAACAAAAACCGTTAAATAACTGAAGCTGGTGGGAGCTCTTTTTCCGAAATAAAAGACACTTGCTGTTGAAAAATGAGACGAAATGTAAGCGATAGTTTTCCTTGTGGTAAAGCGCCTAAGTATAGGAAATCGTATGAACGCGAGTGCAATTCGTGATTTATGGGCACGAGTGATGTAGTTCTCAAAATTGCACGAGCCTTTAGGCGAGTGCAATTTGAGAACTTTCAAAACATCACGAGTGACCATAAATCACGAAATGCACGAGCAGTTCATACGATTTTTTGTTTATAATATTCTCAACAAAATTTTGCTGCGGCCTTCACGCCACTTTGCACACAAAACGCTTCACTGGTTTCCAAAGTGCTCACATGTTTTATTTGAACGCGCAGGCAAACCAAGCGTGAAATTTTTGAAAGAATCACAGTACTGTAGTTCAGAAAATATGAAAGCTTATTTCAATGTCATTATAAAGCGACAAAAACGTCTCTATATATACCGAGTCTTTCTTGTCCGGTACCGTTTATCAAAATTCCGTATTGCACTCTATAACCTATTTATGCACTCGTCATTGACCAATCAGAAGCTGCCTATTTTGTTGAGTATATTATAAGGCACTGTACGAATATACAGTATTTATACTTGTATATTTGACTATTGATTGGAAAACAAATATGTATAATGTCTCGCTACTTACGGGGGCTCGCTACATTCGGGGGGCGATTTATTAGCAGTCACAAACTTTTGACGTTACTTTCGGGGGTCGTTACTTTCGGAACTTTACTGGACGGGGAGACAGGAATCTCGCATAGTACGCATTCTACTTGTTAGCGGTTTCCCCGATCTTCCGTTCATGAGACACAAGTCCAGTCCTGTATTCCCTCACTTTGTCTGCGAATCTAGTTGCGAACAGACTGGGCTCTAGTCGTTTCAATGGCGTCGTATCGTCGTATGGTGGTTTGTCTTTGTAGCTCGATCACTTTATTGACTGTTTTACTCCAGTAGAGGTAAGAAAAACTTTATACAGTCGAAGCTCCCGTAAGCGGACACTCTCGGGAAACAGAGGCCAGCTACAGTTGCGGACGCTTTTGCTTACGGGAATGTGTAAATACAGCTGAGCTTATTCTTGGTTTTCACGTGACGTCAATAACTTCATCAAATTCAAAACCGCGAGGCCTACATAATTTTTACCTTCATTCAAGGAAAGATTACCTAAATATATATCTTTTCACAATTTCTTAGCTCGATATCATGCTTCCTTTTGAAAACAGAACAGTGAGTTTTCATTGTACGTGACATCAGGAAGACGGCCGTGACAGAGCTGTTCCGTATCAAAAAAATGACTTTGGGTGATTTTCAGCATTCTAAACAATTTAATGAGAAATATTTATCAAAATATTCGAAAGTTCACAAGAGAAAACAAACCTCCTTTCTGGCAAAACTGAACTCCAGATGTTTTTTCCTATTTCCGGCCGCCATGTTGGTGCCCCTCAGAGGGACGCGTCTCCATTCTGAGCTCTGTAAATTTGTGTGAAACATTATGACAAATAACTCGAGTACGGAATACCGCACGGACCTGAGACTTGGACTGATTCCTTATTTATTTATTATCTATGACATGTCAATTCCTTGACTTCATTCATTGAACGGTTTCGATTTTTTTTTTTATGGCGTGACAGTGAAAACCGAGAATTATATAGTCTAATCATAGTAAGCTTATATGTCGAGTCGAGCTTGTCAATTCAAGCGGAATTCAAGCGGGATTCAAGGTGAGATACCGTATAAATTCGAGCTGTCCGCTTAGGAGAGTGTCCCACTCAGAGAGCTTCGACTGTAGTGGCGTATATTTAGTGTACAGTAATCAACTTTATGTCCAGTTGCAGAAGGAAAATATGCCTTCACTTTGAAAATATTATGCGTCAGTCAATTGCAACAGTGCCCATTCCCCCCCCCCCCCCCCCCTCCCGGGCTAACCCCCGGGCATTTGACATTTTTGAAAAATTTTGGTCAAATTTCCCACAGTGGGGACAAGCAAGCCTTTCAAATTCCCCATGGTCGGGCCATAAAAAAGGCAAATGCCCCACCCCCGAGCTCATATATATACTGCTATACTTATTTTTCTGGCTACGCCAGCGACAGATTGTTTCAATTTATGTAGGATATAATCCGACACGAACAGTAGACAGCAAATATTTCGAGAAAAACTATAAAAAGTCGATGCTGTTTGTTAAAAGAAGATGAACTTTATATAAATGTATATAAGCAAATATGACACATTTCGAACGGCTATCAATTCAGGTATTATTAAAACGGGCTAAAACGTATGCAACTTTCTTGTTTTCTTTTGCCTTTGATATGAAAACATTTGCATTAAAAAGAAACAAAACAGTCAAACATACATTAAAAATGTCAACAAGCTTTTCTGCCCTTGCTGGACCAGCCATTCTGCGACAAACTCCTCGTCCTTCCCAATGAAATCTTCTACGATGCCATGTTTAAAGAGTTGTCAAACTGCGAGGCCAAAGCCACGTGGCTGTCAAATTCCCGGGATAGGCGACGGGTGGGCTAATTCCCGCCCCCCGGGCCGAAATAAAATCACAAATGCCCCACCCCTGGGCTAGCAACATGCGCAAATGGCCCGAGGGTGGGGGGGATGGGCACTGCTGGAATTGACTGACACATTATGGATACCTTGTTATTCTTATGCATGACTATACATGTAGGTTTTCCCCGGGGTGCCTAAGAACGTTCGGCAATCGAACGCAATCAAACACCAATCGTTCTATTGTGTTCGGTAATTGAGCATAATCGAACTCACAAAAAAATCCCGGGATCGAATACAATTGAACGGTCGGCAATCGAACCATAATGGAACGTTCGAACGTTTGTTTGAATATAAACATTGATAAAAATAAAGTTACGAAGAAATGCCTAAATAATATCATCTAACTCGTGTATATTTTGCACGACACAATATATTATGCACCATCCCCCTAATCATTCATAATTAGCGGAAACCATTAAATAGGACGGTTTTGACATCTGCATTTTTAACCTCGTGGTCAGGGGAAATTCTCCAGAAAAAAATTGTTTCACTCATGCACTTGCTATTTTTATCGTCAGTATGTTGACTGCAAGCCTTTCCCTTGATATAATTGTTGTCATTTTGGAAATTTCCCTCCTCACTGTTTCCGTCACTCATGGCTCCTATTAAAGGCTTTAAAAAACTCATGGCGACAGCGTTTTGGTTAGCGTTTTGGTTAGTCATCACCATTATTCACATGTTGAACACCATTGCCTGTGTTGCAGTCAGTGAAATGTTTGAGTTTTATGGTGACATTCAGAGCAGAAGCCATTTCCTTCCCACTACTATAAAAATAGGCACGCAATGCGTACATGTGTCTACTGCAATATTTAAGGGAAGAGGTCAAAACAACGGAGGCATCCTTGGGTGCCTGCTACCCATTGGAGATACATATAGGAGTTTTCCCCTACACCTATTTAGATGTGTTTTGACTGCTACCTATTTTGAGAGGGTTTTGGGTCTTTTTATTGCAATATGCCCTTCATTGAAGTTAAAAATCAGTGGAGATGCAATGTATGTATTATGGTAATATGTATTCCCAAGTGTTGAGAAAAAAATGACAGGATGAAACAGTCATAGGTACACTTTTAGTTTAGCACATGTATTTATTTTGCCATTCAAGAAATTATTACAAACAGGAACAAAACAAGTAGATTATGTTTTAAAAGTTGAATCATTGAAAACCTCTTACACTAAATAATATTACTGGACTATTCATTGATGTAGTAGTAGTAGTAAAACTTTATTTAAACACGGTGTCAATTCACAATACATGCTCTTCCATCGAGCCGTGTATTAAATTAATTACAATAATAAATGATTACAATAATAAATTAAATTACCTAGCTAAATATGTTATTTACAAAATTATGTATAATCTATAAAAATTACTTATTGATCTTACATTGTCAGGTATTTTGTGTAAGGAGAGTTGGCTCGAACAAAGTTATGTGTATATATACCATTGCGCTAATTTAATGAACGTAAACGGCGGAGAAACGTGCCCCAAAAAATAGTTCACGCCTTGCCCAGCCTATTTCCGCATACCCCCCCCCCCCCCCCGTAAAAAAGACAATCATGTGGTTTAACGCTATAATGGTATACCCCGGTATGGCATGATATCTTCCCGGAAGCTAATTTTTGCGAATATTACAAGTACTGTACGTGAAAATACCGCAGACAGGAACTTAATTATAAGGAAAATCTAGATGATAAATTACAGGTGGCAATAATGTCGACAAACTGATTGAACCCAAATTGCTAATTTTATTGTATGACTAGTAGTTAACATTACGCAGTGTCATGTGAGCGGAATATCGGTGACTATTTAATTTCGTTTAAAAACTGATAAAAACGTTACAGTCAATCCAGCTGGGCTTGTACTACGATTGTCATGCGACGTTCTTGAGTGTAATTATTTTGCTTAAAAATTAAACAGTGGATGTTGCACCCCCGGGGGGTACTCCCTGAAATTTTGGTGGGGGTGTGCCGCCCGCTTCTTGAAACCCTTACCCTATTTCAGACCTGACCCAAAAATCGACACCCTATTTCAGACCTATAAAATCAGTACACGTGTCTAATACATGACTTCAGCTACCCAGGAATGGGTTCGATTTGCGCAAACATTTGAAAAGGGCTTCAAATTCCCCGATGTTAATGGAAAAAAACAGTTTTGTCTAAAAGCCAAACAAAATTCCAGACGAGAGTGCACAAAACATACCCTATTTCAGACCAAAATGGTCAAAATCTATACCCTATTTCAGACCAAAACGGCTCAAAAACCATACCCTTTGGGGCGGCACATACCTATATAGCTTATATAAGGGAGTAAGGGAAAGTACGAACTACATTTCAGTTCTACATGCGACACGTAGTATTAAAAACATTTGGACCCTTCAATAGACTTGAACTATAAAAGGTTATATACAATAAAAAATTATATTTCCGGTTCCAGATTAGCCTCCGCCTCCTCCCCTCAGGAAGCGGATGTATGCTACACGTAGTGTTATAAAAAACATTTCAACCCTTCAAAATAAAAGGTTATTTTCAACACACCTCATTAATTTTCCCTTGAAAAAGGCTTTCTCGTTATCAATCAATAGTTTTCAAAGCATGACATATCTTCATGAGTAACTCTCAATGATACAAGCATAATATGGTCACTGTGACCACAAGGCGTAGCGATTACAAACTCTCAGTGGTTGTACGATTGTGACGTGAGCCGACGATGGAGTCCTCGACTCCTCGGAATTATCAGTGGATCTCTTATAATCCTAAGCATTACCGATCATTTATCGACTTCCAATCGACTACCGATCGCTTATCGACGAGCTAACAAACTTTTTCTTAGCTTCTCTTAGTGTCTACATGCGCATTTTGAATGCGCAGTAGACACAAAAATTAATTTAAACAGTATGCGTTTTGTTCAATCAATCAATGATTCAATCAATCAATCTTTATTTGCCCCTGGAGTAATTATTACTTACAATGGTGTTCTATATTAATGTCTTTCATGGAGCAGGGGCTCTCACCAAACCCTTTTTGGCTTAACAGGGAGAGCCCCTGTTACAATGTTATGATATATTAATATACATGGCTGTACATACAATTATGAATAATTGAATAATGAGTAATTAATTGTTATTGTGTATTTCAACTAATAAAATTAAAATAAAGAAGTAATAATCAAATAAAAACAGAAATAGTTACGTTTGTAGACATAATTTTTTGATAAGTTTTTTGAATGTACGCTAAGTGATTTGGAGTTTATAATGGCAGTTGGAAGGTTGTTCCAAATCTGACATCCTTTATATTTAGTGGATTATTTTTTATATTTGTACGAGCAGCCTTTGTGGATTTTGGATGATGATCTTGTGTTGTGATTATACAATTCATTATTGAGCTTGAAAAAGTCATTAAATGTTATACAGTAGGAAGCATTCTATTAAAATGACGAAATGTAAATAAAGCTATTGCTTCATCATTAATTTTATTCAATGGTACAATAGATAAATGTTTAAACAATGGGCTTGTGTGGTCCCTATAATAATTCTAATTATCTTCTTTGTAGCTTTTTTATTGATTCTAATCTGGACGGGTATGTATTCCCCCATATAATATTCCCATTATGAAGGTAAGGGTAAACCAGTGAGTAATAAAGAGATCTCAGAATTTTTGGGGAAACAAAGTGTCGTGCTTTACAAAGTATACGAATTGTTTTGATATTTTATCCTTGATGTAGCTAATATGTTGTTTCCATGTCAAGCTTGAATCAATGTACAGTGGAGCCCCGCTTTACGGACACTCGTTAATACGGACACCCGCTTATTACGGACAGTTTTGTTTGTCCCGACGACACATGTTTTCGCTTATATCAGCCCGCTTAATACGGACACCCGGTTAATACGGACACTTTTTCTTGTCCCTTTGGTGTCCGTATTAACCGGGTTACACTGTATATCCCTAAAATCTTTGTTGATTCGACTTTCTTAATATCAAGATTATTTATTTTTACCTTAATTTCTCCTTCTATTTTTTTCTTTTTCGTTTTAAAGAGCACTATCTGGGTTTTCTTTATGTTTAAAGAGAGTTCATTTGCCTGTAACCACAAGTAGACTTTATTGAGCTCATTGTTTAATGTCTCATTTAGTATTTTGATATCTTTGTGTGAGCAAACGATATTAGTGTCGTCTGCAAAATTAATAAATGACAAAATGTCTGAACTTTTATGAATGTCGTTCATGTAGATTAGAAATAAGAGTAGACCTAAGACCGATCCTTGTGGAACTCCACATGTTAATGTTTCTTTTTTCGACAGACAATTCTTAAATTTTACTATTTCCATTCTATTTTCTAGATAACTTCTAAACCACTCAAGAGCAATCCCTCTTATACCATAGTGTTCTAATTTTGCGAGAATGATAGAGTGGTCAACAATATCAAATGGTTTTGATAAGACTAAGAAGATCCCAGCCGTTAGTTTATTGTCATCGATTGCGTCTGCTAATTTGGCTGTCAAATTGACTATCGCCATTTCTGTTGAGTGATTTTTTCGAAATCCATATTGTTTATCATATCATTTTGTGTTTTTCTATGTATTTAATTAATCTCTTATACATCAATTTTTCTAGATGGTAGGACAGCAACATGCCTATAATTTGAAACAACATTCATCTTCATTTTTATATGTTGGTGTAATAACTGAAATCTTTAACTTCTCAGGAATAATACCTGTGGAAAACGACTTATTTAAAATTGTTGTGAGAGGTTGCTTGATTAATGGAGCTATTCCACGTAAATTACGTTTGGACTGAAATAATTTATTGTCATATCCAACACTTTTCTTTGGATTTAACTGATGCAGTTCTCTTTCTACTTCCTCTTCTGTTAAGGGGTCAACAAAAAACTTTCGTAATGAGTTATATTTAAAACTGATTTGAATGATGTGGGTGATGATGGTATTTTACTTGCAAGTTTAGGGCCCACATTTACAAAATATTCATTGAATTTGTTTGCCACGTTGATTGGATCCGTTATCTCTTCATTATCACAGTTGAATGCTTTAGGTAGAGTTCTATTAGTTTTCCTCTCTTTTCTGTCATTGCTTCTACAAAATATGTATAACCGAACATTGACATTGGGTTTTAATGTTGCTTTCGGAACTTTATGGTAATTAAACTGCCGAACCGAAAGTAAAATGTGATGTCAATTGACAAGAGAGAAAGGGTGTGTTGTTGTGAGAATGTTTGGATCAAAAGCTACAATAACTCACCATTCAGACCTCGGGGAAACTAATAATTTTATAGCTACATTACATTCCGTAAATGAAATTTACTTACCAGAGTCAGTGGGGAATAAAATTTATTATTTATATGTCATAGTCCACAAAGGTTTCCCATCACTTCGAATATGCGGTGCTCTATAAAATAATAAGTCTAATATGTGTTAAGAAGGGTGGAAATGAAAAAAAAAAAAAAAAAGTCAACGGTCGGCATCGAAGTAGTTAAAGACAATTGAATTTAGATAAGATAAGATAAGATACTTTATTTACCCACGTATCATTCAGGAACTAAAATACATGTAAGCTCGTTCAAACGTGAACGTGAAATTAAACGTGTCCAGTAGGCTAAAAATGTCAATAATGGCCTCAGGCAAGTCATTCCACTATTTGATTGTTCTTTGACTGTTCAAGTGAAAGCTCAAATATTCTATGTGCGTGTAATAATGTGATCATGCTAATTTTGTATACAGCTGTTTCGAGAAAGGCTATCGAATAAAAGTGCACGCGACAATCCCGAAAGGTGTTGTGGGTAGTTTTAAGTTCACGGTTCCTTGTTCAGCATTTCAGGGAAATCTGAGAAAATGGCACGAGACGCCATGGACGTATGTTTGCGAGTGCTAAAAGAAAGCAACAAAAGTAGGTTCGACAGCTACAGTGTCAGGAACGTACCTTGCTATTCATATCCCAGATTACCTTTCGGGATTGTCGCGTGCGCTTTTTTCCGACAACCTTTCTCGAAACAGCTGTACATTGTTGGTCACAGAACCTTGTAAGAGTAACATGTACCTGACAAGGATCTATTTTTGTTCCTCTTTATAAACCATCCTGAACGGCAAACACGAATGAAGGACAGGAATTAATCGAATCCCCAACCGCTTGTGCCAATGAGGCAATAAATCCCTACCCCAGCCCTACAGGTGCGTGTTGGTGAGCCGGGGTGGTGGACTTACCTTGACTTGTGCATAAAATTTAAAAAAAGAGAAAATGGTGCACGTGTTAACATAGCCTGATGCAAACATGGGAGAAAGTTTGGGAGAATTGGAATGTTTAAGTAAACCTGAGCTGCACGCGAGGGTTCGCATAAGTTCTTTCAAAATGAAATTCACCCAGACTTTCTCAAGCCAAAAGGCCAGTTTAAAGCCAACAAAGTACAATGGTACATCTTAACCATATTTCCACAGCCTCATGCAAACGGCCGTGCAACCAATCAGAGACCACGTGACATAATAACAAGATTATAATATGATACAATGCCTACAAGAGTGACTTATTTTGCATTATCGTTAACACAATGCTACTTTTCTTTTGCGTTTTAAGGTCTAAGGACATCCTTGTGTTTCCTGGGAGAACATATATCACAGCAATTATTTCCTTAGCTAGGTGAGAAAGCATTTAACTGCGAGGACTGTGGGAAACTATGCAGCTCAATAATCACGAAATAGCACACAGGAGAGCCCCAATTTAAATGCAGCCAGTGTGGCAAGTGCTTTAGTAACAAAGGACATCCAAGGCAACATAAAATATGCAGCCAGGAGAGAAGTCTTTTGAATGTAATCAGTGTGACAAATTTTTTGGAGACGCAATGGATCTGAAGGCTCATAGAAGAAGAATACACCCAGCAAAGAAGCTGTTTGAATGCAACCAGTGTGGTAAGTGCTTTACCCGCAAAGCAGATCTAAAGCGACATAAAAGTATACACACAGGCGAGAAGCCTTTTGAGTGTAACCAGTGTGGGAAGTGCTTTAGTCGCCCAGATATTCTAAAGCAACATGAAATAATACACACCGGCGAGCAGCCTTTTGAGTGCAACCAGTGTGGGAAGTGCTTTAATCAGGCAACAACTCTAAAGCAACATAAAAGAACACACACCGGCGAGAAGCCTTTTGAGTGCAACCAGTGTTGGAAGTGTTTTAATCATGCAACAACTCTAAAGCGACATAAAAGAACACACACCGGCGAGAAGCCTTTTGAGTGCAACCAGTGTTGGAAGTGTTTTAATCATGCAACAACTCTAAAGCAACATAAAAGAACACACACCGGCGAGAAGCCTTTTGAGTGCAACCAGTGTGGGAAATGCTTTAGTCGCTCAGGGCATTTAAACCAACATAAACTAACACACACCGGTGAGAAACCTTTTGAGTGTAACCAGTGTGGTAAGTGCTTTAGTCGGCCAGGGAATCTAAAGCAACATAAAAGAATGCACACAGGCGAGAAGCCGTTTAAGTGTAACCACTGTGGGAAGTGTTTTAATCTTGCAACAACTCTAAAGCAACATATAAGAACACACACTGGTGAGAAGCCTTTTGAGTGCAATCAGTGTGGGAAGTGTTTTAATCAGGCAGCACATCTTAAGAAACATAAAAGAACACACACCGATGAGAAGCCTTTTGAGTGCAACCAATGTGGGAAGTGTTTTAATCAGGCAGCACATCAAAAGAGACATAAAAGAACACACGCCAATGAGAAGCCTTTTGAATGTTATCAATGTGGCAAGTGTTTTATTCGGGCATCACACATTAAGGTTCATAAAAGAACACACAGTGACACAGGAGATAACCAATTTGAATGCGACCAGTGTGGCAAGTGCTTTAATCAGCCAGGAAATCTAAAGCGACATAAAGACACACATGATGCAGAGAGGCCATGTACAGATGAGGAGCATGACACTTGCTTCAGTATCTGTGAACTGTTAAGCAACATTAAAGAAATCAAACAGGAATGAAGCCCTTATTAACGTCACGTGTGCCTTGTGGCGAGTGCGAGTGTGTTAGTGGAACACGAAAACCACAGAACGCATTGGAGCTTTGTCCAGCAGAGAAACCTGGCCATGCGTACATGTATAACACAACAAACAGTCTGGCAGGTGTTTAGCACAGATGTAGTAGAGTGCTGAATGGTATAATGGAATGGTATACGTGTCGTGTTACCAATCGTGCAAGAATAGTAACAAATGTTTATACATCCTCATTGTTTAACCCTATTCTGCCTGGGATTTTTTTCGTTCGTGAGCCTGGGGGGGGGGGGGGGGGGCAGATAGTGCCCCACCTATGTATCTCGAAAAGTGTTGACGCTATGAAAATAAAACTTACATGGTGTGTAAAGCATCCGAAAATCTTTATTTCAAAGGCAGTCACGTGTCAATTATGACGTCATACACGCCATAATGACGTCATACATGAAAAAAAATCCGCCCGGCATCTTGGATCCTAAATCTTGGATTTTTCAATTGTTCAGAAATGTCAGAAAATCACCGAATTTGATTTGAAAACATCGAACACAATACAAGGATGCAACAATTGCAAAGATTTTGGAGGAAACTATTCGTAGAAAGCGGAAATCTCATGAAAACTGAAAATTAAGCTGAAAATACCAAATTTGGGTAAAACGGCCTGTCAAAACTTGGTTGCCATGGAAACATCAAGTCACGTGATCAAAATATTGACACACCAAAATGTTCCCAGATAATTTTTAGGAAAAGTCATAAAGTTTGGCCATGATTGCTTGAATGCTCTAAGTACGATAAATTTGAAGTCAGCGCGGGCACTTTCGACCCCCCCCCCCCCCCCCCCTCTTCCCAAGGCAGAATAGGGTAAAACAGGTATGAACTAACATCCTGCTAATAAAATTCCAACTTCTTTATCTACCAAACAGGACAAACTGGGCAAATGACATGTCATACTCTGTGGTAAAGCATGCGGTTAAGAACAGACCATTTTATTTTTAAGGAAGGTCGGGGGGTTGGTGGGGGGGGGGGGGGTGGGGGATGGACAAGGAAAGTAGAAACAAATACCGTGCACTACAAACAAAAGGAGCAAAATACCGATAAACATTTAAAAATAAATTATTGCCAAAAGAAAGGGTGAAGATAATTCGTGCTGGAAAAAAATTGTCCAACCAGGGCTTTAATAATTTCTCTGTCAGTAACTGTACTCTCTTTCAAAAATAAAATGGTCAGTTCCTTAGTGACACAGAGTCAGGTTCAGAAGGCGATCTTTATAACAATAAACAGTTTTATTTTTTTTATAATGAAAGGGTTTTGCGATTTAGTGAGTGAGGTTTAGTTTAGTTTAGTTTAATGAGTTCGCCATGATAATTTAGAAATAATCTTACAGTTAAATAAAAGTCAAAAATTAAAAATTAAAAAAATAGTGGCGGGAGAGAGGAACAGAACTTTCGTTCCACTTGACACCCTTTATGAAAATACGTATAAATTTACATATATAAAATACTACTAAATACTAGAAAATACTACTAATTATTACATTGCTGATTATAATTTTTAAATACAGCACGACGACTTTAAATTTTAGACATGTTTCGGCAGAAACTTCTGCCTTCTTCATGAAATTTATGAAATTAAATTAGGTGAGGGTGCAGCCAGGGGGATGGTAAGTGGGTAATTTTGATGATAGGTAGATTAGAGCGCGATCATACATCAGTTACCTCCTACACATGTTTATGAAATGTCGAGAAGAAGAAGCAGCCTGTCATAGAATGACACTACAATAAGCGAGTAAACATCAGCAGTTCTTGTACTTCAGCACTGTCTCCTAAGCTTTGCTTTGAAATACAGTCAACTCTCTCCAAGACGGACAGTGTCTGGACCAACACTAACTGTGCGTCTTAGGTAGAAGGTATCAGGATAACTCGAACGTTTTACAATTTCCGTTGAAGGTTCGAGTTATCGGGAGTTAACTGCACCGTAAAATTCTGAATATAAGCCCCTCCGAATATAAGCCCCTCCGCGCGCGCGCACGCACGCACGCACGCACGCACGCACGCATACGTTTATTTGAGGCAATAGAGGCAGTAAGCTTTTACGAAATGTACGAAAGCGAATGTACAGGTCACGCAGCCACAGAGATTGAAAACTTCATTTATTCAGATGATTACAAATAATACAATGTCTCATTGTGTAATACTGCTGGGCATTTTTACTCTTCAATGTTTATTTTTTCTCGCCTAAAGGCTCGAAAAAATAAAAACTGACTCGTAAGTATAGGTAATCGCATGGGGCCGAGTAAAATTAAGGATTAATATCACTTGTGTTTTCAGAAGTTGCAGAAATTGCCCTTGTCGCTGCGCGACTCGGGCAATTTCTGCAACTTCTGAAAACACAAGTGATATTAATCCTTAATTTTACTCGGCCCCATGCGATTACCTATACTAATACCCAGCCGTATTACTCAACTTTCCGCTGAATAACCTCTTTGTATATGATATATCGTCCTCGACGGCAGCAGTAATGGCTAAAAATATTAGGATTTGTAGGAATACCGTAAAATTCTAAATAAAATTACCTAACCTTATACTTCCATGGTGTTTCATGACTTGTTATCTCTGTGTGCTGTCTGGGAATTTTTCGATTCCTGTGTCTCCCCTTTCTATATAGAGATACAAGGTCAAACGCTCCATCCTAGAAGGGAGACAGGAATCTTGCATAGTACACATTCTACTTTTTAGCGGTTTCCCCGATCTTCCGTTCAAGAGACACAAGTCCAGTCTTATATTCGTTTTCTTTGTCTGCGAATCGAGTTGCGAACAGACTGGACTCTAGTCGTTTCAATGGCGTCTGGCGTCGTAGCTCGATCACTTTATTGACTGTTTTACTCCAGTAGAGGTAAGAAAAACTTTATACAGTCGAAGCTCTCGTAAGTAGATACCCTCGGGAAGTAGAAAAAGCGTCTGCAACTGGAGCTGGTCGCTTACGGGAATGTGTATAATACAGAGATGTAGTGTGTCAGAGATGTAGAGTCGAGCTTCAAGCCCAAGGGAGATATTTCAAGGCGCCGGACATACCGTATAAAGTCGAGCTGTCCGCTTACGAGAGTGTCCGCTCAGAGAGCTTCGACTGTAGTGGCATAGTAGTGTATACAGTAATCACCTTTGTTCCCAGTTGCAGAAAGAAAAATAAGCCTTCACTTTGAAAATATTATGTACTTTCATATACATAAAAAAATGGTCGCCCTTCTTGACTAGATTTTCAAAGAAATTGATGACATCGCATTATTATAAAACAAGCAATGCAAACTAATGTATTATCTTGACAAATTGGAGTGTTTTTGGTTTAACGTCTCCAAAATCATGGCTCCTTTAAAAGTAAGATATTTTTATGGGAAGTATCCTAATGGCCTCTGAAGTTCTTTCATGTTTATGGGGTGTCTCGAAAACTCAGACCTCGAAAACTCAGACCTCAGACCCCCGAAAAACTCAGACCCCCGGGTGTATCGAAAACAAAGACACTCGAAAAACTCAGACCCCCGGGTGTATCGAAAACTCAGACCCTCGAAAAACGCAGACCCCCGGGTGTATCGAAAACTCAGACCCTCGAAAATTAACTAATTATGACAAATTAATTATGACAGGGTCTACTGACGTGCTTATACTTAGCGATAATCGAATAGCAAAATATAACTTGTTTGATAGATATTTCTATCGATTCGGGAAAGCTTATTGTATGTATTGCGTGACCGTCGGTGCCCTGTGGCTTTCTTTCTTCTTTATGCTATACGGGGGCGGGGGGAGGACTCCCCAAAAATCTGGAGCGGGGGGGGTTGTGCGGCACGTTTCTTGAAACCCATACCCTATTTCAGATCAAAATATGTGATTTCTCCTACCCTATTTCAGACCTGACCCTTAAAATTCCGGGACAATATCCCCCTTTTAAAGCAAAAATGGCACAAATCTATATCCTATTTCAGACCAGTAGGCAGAACACCATATTGAAGACCAAAATGGTCAAAATCTATACCCGTTTTCAGGCCAAAACGGCTGAAAATCAAACCCTTTGGCCCGGCACATATCATGTATAGCATGTTGATGTGGGATGGTCGCAAGCGGCCGAGAACGTCTGAAGGAATTTCAATGCAGGATGAATGGAAATAAGGAAAGCGCGATTTAATGCAACTTCGCTTGACACAGTAGTACTTTGTAGTGTGCTGTGTTGAGGGGAGCTTGCGCCTTGGGTCACTAGGACAAGGGTACATCCATTTTTCCTGATGAGACAAAATCATGTCGAAAGGAACGATTTGTCGCCTCCGCGGGAATTCCACTCTGCAATGCCTGCAATCTTTTGCGTTTGGTTGGTCGTCCAGGAAACCAACTACTAAAGGTAGGTTGTTGTGGTGTATCTCCGTGAATGGATGTTTCTGGACAGCAATACTTCGGCTTGGCTCCATGCATTTTTATGGACTCCACCCTTTTTACCTTGTGCGTCTTTAGCTGGCTCAACAAGACCACTTTTGGATGGAAACGAGCACCGTGGTGACTTGGCAATATAGTCCAAGTGTTCTTTTAAAATTCCCTCAATTTCAGAAACACACACTGGGTGACTGTGTTTGCAAATGCTGTTATACCTGTAACAGGGACAAGTACAACTGGAGTGATCCCGATAAACGATGCACTCGTACATTCCTTTCTTGCATGTCTTGGCAGCAACGAGATATTTCTTCTGCTTCTTAGCTCCAACTACGATGGTGCTACATTTGGTCAGTGTTTCATTTCGCAACCGGGGAAACTAATCTCTCAACGATTTTGGCGAGTGCGTTTTCGGTTTTCGGGGGTCTGAGTTTTCGATACACCCGGGGGTCTGAGTTTTTCGGAGGTCTGAGTTTTCGATACACCCGGGGGTCTGAGTTTTTCGGAGGTCTGAGTTTTCGATACACCCGGGGGTCTGAGTTTTTCGGAGGTCTGAGTTTTCGATACACCCGGGGGTCTGAGTTTTTCGAGTGTCTGAGTTTTCGATACACCCGGGGGTCTGAGTTTTTCGGGGGTCTGAGGTCTGAGTTTTCGAGGTCTGAGTTTTCGAGACACCCCATGTTTATGCTTCAGTCAATTGAAATCCAGCCCCCCGTGGGGGTACTCCCTTATATAGCTATACAGTGTATGTGCGGTGCCAAAGGGTATGGTTTTTTTTAGCCGTTTTGGTCTGTTTTGTGCATTCTGACCTGGAATTTGGTTTAGCTTTTAGACGAAACCATTTTTTCCATAACATCAGGAAATTTGAAGCCCTTCTCAAAGGTTTGTGCAAATGGAACTCATTCCTGGGTATGTAGCTGAAGTCATGTATTAGACACGTCTACTAATTTGATAGGTCTGAAATAGGGTATCGATTTTTTGGATCAGGTCTGAAATAGGGTATAGAAAATCACATATTTTGGTGTGAAATACCCCCACCAAAAATGTCAGGTCCTCACCCCCACCCCCGGGACATAACAGGGAATTTAACATTAACCCTGTGTTAAAACAACGCTAATTTTATCGCCCCCAGGGTCAAGTAGTTTGTTAAAAGCCCTGTATAGCGGGTCATCAGTACTTTTTTTTACCATTTATTTGCCTCCATCTATATGTATGATGATTCTTGCAAATCGGTCAGCGGTCAAAGGAAAAATACAATAGAAAATAAAACAAATAGAAAATAATAATCTAGAAACGATTTATAAATGCATGGTTTCTAAACGCCTTAAGGAATGAAGCCTCAACTGCCTCTACTGGCAGAGCGTTCCAGTCACGAATTGTTCTCGGAAAAAAATAGTTTTTATAATAGTCGGTTCGTGCGAAAGGATTTTCATATGCATGTGGATTAACATGCTGACTTTTATGTTCCAGAGGGGCCACAGTCTTCATAGTCTTATAGGCTGGTTTTCAACCGGCTACAGGGTTGCAAATAACAGTCGGTCATCGGACAATTGCCGACCAAAATTTGCCAATGTCCAATGAAATCCCTACTGTGGTCGGACATGTCACATTACACAATTGAACACTCTGAAAATATAAAGCAACTGAACGCAATCAAACATACATGTATGATTCAGATTGGATTGATTGGATAGTTATTGCAAAAAATATTTACATGTTCTAACTATTGCATTTGATTGTAAACGGAGTATGGAAAAATGAGACAGTGTAACAGGCATGAGTTTGTAGGTAATACATGTATATCAAACACAAGAGAAAATTGAGTTTGTAGGTAATAATAAATTATATCAAACACGAGAGACAGTGGGTGCTTACCAGTAATTTTCCGGAAAATCCGTTCGGAAATTGTGCACTACATTTTCAATGAGGTAGTCCTTTTATTCTGGTTGGAACGGAATGTCAGAAATTTCCGTACCATTTGAAAGTTTCTTTCGTTTCCAGGCTCCCTTCACACAGTTTTAGTTGTATTCAATATGGCATCACACAAAGTATACGAGTGTGGTGTTTGTTTCTTCAACTCAGATGGACCACAGAAACACCAGCACTTGTTTTTCAGGAGAAATAGGACGCCTGTAGGAAACCTTCCTTCCCTACACAAGATCGAAAATATATGACTTTGAAGCTCACTCGTGGAAACTCACTTGTGTGATCAATACTCACTTGGGTATGTGGGAACTATGATCTCATATCTTTGAATTTTGTTTAAATTTATTGGCATAACAGAGCTTATGGCACCAATGACCAGCGCTGCAAATAATTTTTTTTTTTCTTGAAAGGACATGTGTCCGACAGAGAAAAAATTTGGTTGGACAAAACAAAAATGAGGTCGGACATCATATTACAGTATTGCTTGATAAGCAAACCTGCTAATTTAACGCGTTGTCATCACAGAGTATTACATGTAGTTTGCATTTAGAATAAAACTCATTGGCGTTTACGTTGGAAGGCAAAACTGAAAAATTGTCCAGACATCATGTCCGACCACAGTTTGGATTTCATCGGACATAAGCAAATTTTGGTCGGCCATTGTCCGATGACCGACTGTTATTTGCAGCCCTGAATGACCATGTTGTCTTCTTAGTTTGAAAGGTATTTAGATTTCGACCGGAATTAGAATATTGTAATGGTAAGCACCAAATATTCCGGTTGGTTGGTGAGTTTGGAAAATTTCTGACCATTATGCAATGGTCGCCTCAACCAGTTTTTTCTTACAAAATTAATGGTAAGCCCCCAGTGTTTGATCGGGATATCTAAACACCAAGAAGAGAGTTGAAAATATGATGCGCATTTTACTATGAAATTCGAGGTGTTTGGATAGCCAATAAAACACTGTCTCGAGTGTTTCAAAACAAAAATTAAGGAGTAAAACAGAGAAATAAAATCTTAAAAATCTATGCTAATTTAAAAGACCGAGTATCTACTCCTCCGACACAGTTATGATTATTTTTGTTTTAACTTGGTGAATTAGTAATGAGTTTGAGATTAATGTGTGTTGAAGTGTTCTTACACATTGAGTCGATTTTGAGCCAGTGATTTTAAAATTGCTCAATAATTGTGTTCAATTAGGTTCGAAATTGAAATTATAAATCACTCACACAATTTCTTGGGTTCGATTGTGTCGTGTTACAAAACCCAACAATTGGGTTTGGAACAATTATACTTTTTATTGTTCAAATAAGTTTGATTGGGCTCGATTGAGTTTGATTATGAATGGTTTGATTAGTAACGCCAAGAGTTATGGTTTGGTTGTCTCACAAATTATTATGATCGCACTTCTTTTTTGACTTGAATCACCTCATGGTCATGTTACATGTATGTTTGAGGACTCGCCACTTTTGGAAGGGTTGTATACTTTCAGGGAGCTGCTACTTTCAGAATTTCCCTAACAACTAAAATTTTATGGGGTCTGAAATAATATTGCAAACTGCAGACTAACCCTAACATAATCCTAATCCTAATCCTAACCAAAATCTAATCTTAACCCTAAAAATTTGTAGTGTCAGGATTAGGGTTAACTTTTAGGGTTAATGTTAGTCTGTAATCTGCAATATTGTCAGACCCTGAAAATTTTATCACTACTTTTGGGGGGTTTAATGTTGCTTTTGGAACTTTATGGTAATCAGGGGCGGATTTGGGGGAGGGCCGGGGGGGGGGGGGGGGGGCATGGCCCCCCCTTTTGTCTGGGATTTTTTTTTAAACAATGGCTAACCGGGCTGAAAATGCACTGTTGCTGCCCTTTGTTCACAAGGACATAGCTTTTGATTATGGTGCAATTGTTGACGACTATGCCAAGCGCAACCAAAGAAGGATAACATCGATCAATCCCCTGCAGTGACTCTTACTAGTTAAAGTCATCTCCAAAAGGACAATCACATAGCTATGGATTATGATGTATTTGAATTCATCAATCCAATGGAGATGGGATGACTGTAGTTTAATTTTCTCCCATACCACTCCAGTTACTAGGATTTTGTTTGTTCGAGTTGTGATTCAAGTCATGTTTGACCACAACCACAACTGCATTTTATTAAATATTTCAATATTTCTTGTTCAAATATGGGATCCTGGCATTTGCCAAATGTAAGCGCCCAGAATGCACCAGATTGCATCTCAGAGTACGTAAATTATCAAAATTTTCCGGGGGGCATGCCCAACGGACCCACCTAGAAAAGCCAATGGGCGCTAATGCGACCACCCCTAATAGAAATTTATACGGCCCCCTCTTTCAAAAATGCCTGGATCCGCCCCTGATAATTAAACTGCCGAACCAAAAGTAAAATGTGATGTCAATTGAGAAGAGAGAAAGGGTGTGTTGTTGTGAGAATGTTTGGATCCAAAGCTACAATAACTCACCATTCAGACCTCGGGGAAACTAATAATTTTACAGTGGGGAATAAAATTCATTATTTATATGTCATAGTCCACAAAGGTTTCCCATCACTTCGAATATGCGGTGCTCTATAAAATAATAAGTCTAATATGTGTTAAGAAGTGGGGAAGTAAAAAAAAAAAAACAAGTCACGATCAGCATCAAAGTAGTTAAAGAAAATTTAATTCAGATAAGATAAGATACTTCATTTACCCACGTACATGTATCATTCAGGAGCTAAAATAAGCTCGTTCAAACGTGAACATGAAATTAAACGTGTCCGTAGGCTGAAAATGTCAATAATGGCCTCAGGCAAGTCATTCCACTATTTGATTGTTCTTTGACTGTTCAAGTGAAAGCTCAAATATTCTATGTGCGTGTAACAATGTGATCATGCTAATTTTGTATACATTTTGGTCACAGAACCTTGTAAGAGTAACATGTACCTGACAAGGATCTATTTGTCCCTCTTTATAAACCATCCCTGAACAGTAAACATGAACGAAGGACAGGAATTAATCGAATCCCCAACCACTTGTGCCAATGAGACAATAAATCCCTGCCCCAGCCCTACAGGTGCGTGGGGGTGGGGGCTTACCTTGACTTGCTGCATAAAATTTAAAAAAAAGGGAAATGGTGCACGTGTTAACATAGCCTGATGCAAACATGGGAGAAAGTTTGGGAGAATTTGAATGTTTATGTAAACCTGAGCTGCACGCAAGGGTTCGCATAAGTTCTTTCAAAATGAAATTCACCCAGACTTTCTCCAGCCAAAAGGCCAGTTTAAACCCAGCAAAATACAATGGTACATCTTAACTGTATTTTCACAGCCTCATGCAAACAGCTGTATAACCAATCAGAGACCACGTGACATGATAACAATCATTAATTCATCCTCTTCGCCCCTAGTGAGGCATAAGAACGCCCATTATAACAAAAAGAGTGACTTATTTTTTGTTATCATTAACACAATGCTACTTTTCTTTTGCGTTTTAAGGTCTAAGGACATCCTTATGATTCCTGGGATAACATATATCACGACAATTATTTCTTTAGGGAACTACACAGCTCAATAATCATCAAATAGCACACAGGACAGTGTGGCAAGTGCTATAGTAACAAAGGATCCAAGGCAACATCAAATATGCAGCCTGGAGAGAAGTCTTTTGAATGTAATCAGTGTGACAAGTGTTTTCTAGACGCATTAGATCTGAAGGCTCATAGAAGAAGAACACACTCAGAAGAGAAGCCGTTTGAATGTAACCAGTGTGGCAAGTGCTTTTCCCTGCCACGAGGTCTAAAGCAACATAAAAGAATGCACACAGGCGAGAAGCACTTTGAATGTAACCAGTGTGGAAAGTGCTTTAGACACGCAGGGAATTTGAACCAACATAAAAGAACACACACCGGTGATAAGCCTTTTGAATGTAACCAGTGTGGGACGTGTTTTAGACAGGCAGCAACTCTAAAGCAACATGAACGAACACACACCGGTGAGAAGCCTTTTGAGTGCAACCAGTGTGGAAAGTGTTTTAACCAGGCAGCAACTCTAAAGCAACATAAAAGATCACACACCGGTGAGAAGCCTTTTGAGTGTAACCAGTGTGGCAAGTGCTTTAACCACCCAGGGAATCTAAACCAACATAAAAGAATGCACACAGGCGAGAAGCCATTTGTGTGTAATCAGTGTGGGAAGTGTTTTAATCTTGCAACAACTCTAGAGAGACATACAAGAATAACACACGCAGGAGAGAAACGTTTTGAGTGCAGCCAGTGTGGGAAGTGTTTTAATCGGGCAACAAATCTAAAGCAACATGAAAGAACACACAACGGCGAGAAGCCTTTTGTGTGTAACCAGTGTGGCAAGTGCTTTAGTCTACCAGGAAATCTAGAGCGACATAAAAGAATGCACACAGGCGAGAAGCACTTTGAATGTAACCAGTGTGGAAAGTACTTTAGTCACGCAGGGAATTTGAACCAACATAAAAGAACACACACCGGTGATAAGCCTTTTGAATGTAACCAGTGTGGGAAGTGTTTTAGACAGGCTTCAACTCTAAAGAGACATGAACGAACACACACCGGTGAGAAGCCGTTTGAATGTAACCAGTGTGGAAAGGGTTTTAACCAGGCAGCATCTCTAAAGCAACATAAAATAACACACACCGGTGAGAAGCCTTTTGAGTGCAACCAGTGTGGGAAGTGTTTTAATCGGGCAACAAATCTAAAGCATCATGAAAGAAACACACAACGGCGAGAAGCCTTTTGAGTGTAACCAGTGTGGCAAGTGCTTTAACCACTCAGGGAATCTAAACCAACATAAAAGAATGCACACAGGCGAGAAGCCATTTGTGTGTAACCAGTGTGGGAAGTGTTTTAATCTTCCAGCAACTCTAAAGAGACATACAAGAATAACACACGCAGGAGAGAAACGTTTTGAATGCGACCAGTGTGGCAAGTGCTTTTCTCTACCAGGAAATCTAGAGCGACATAAAGCCATACATGATGCAGAGAGGCCATGCACGGACGAGGAGAATAACAATTGCTTCAGTATCTGTGAACTGTTAAGCAACATTAAGGAAATCAAACAGGAATGAAGCCCTTAGTAACGTCATGTGTACATTGTGGCGAGTACGCGGAGTGTGTTTATATAATAGTGGAATAGGAAAACCGCAGAATACATTAAGAGTGTTCTAAAGTGACTAGCAAATTCTTTAACCAGCACAGAACGCTGGCCAGTTGTACATAGCGAAGCAAACGAGTTGTTTCAGTTTTTGGGATATATGTACTAAGAGTATTGTGTGCTATACTTGTCATGTTACCAATCGTGTAAAACTACTAATAAACCAGGGCCGTAGCTAGCGGGGGGGCAAGGGGGCAGTTGCCCCCCCCCCCCCCCCCCCCCAAGAATGGGTAATGCTTTCTGAAAAACGAAAACTGCGTATGTTTTTTTCGCGTTCAAACAGCCGCCTTCTTGATAAAAATATATGCCGAGGGTCTTTCAAAAACAAGATTGAACATTTCAAAGGCTTGGTACTCTCCCAGATTTTGCTCGGCATATTAAATCAAGATGATGGGGAACGAAGTGGCGAGAACTTCTTACTTCTTAGGTAACTGAGTAAGTAGTTATATTTTGACTGTCCGGTACCATACTAACTTGAACCTTTTCGATTGATTGAGAAATATATTTTGGAGCGGAAATCCAACTGGAGACATCTTTTACACACGAAATAGACTAATGTTTAGTGTACTAAGGCCGATATACGGTATGTATCAAGTTAACAAAACCCCGGAAATATTGCTGTAAGCACTAAAAATACCTGTCATTTTACACTTGATCGAGATTGATTTTTTGACAAAATATCTCGTGGAGAATGCTGAAAATAGCATTTACGAGCCTCTAGATTTCAAAATTTTCTGAGGGGGCATGCCCCCAGACCCCCCTAGCGGCTCGCGCCTTCGGCACTCGCTTCATTGCCCCCCCATTCAAAAAATTCTAGCTACGGCCCTGTAAACGTATACCTTATTATAGGAAATTAACGCTCCATGAAATTAACGCGAATTTCAAAAATTCGCGTTAATTTAAGTCGCGTTAATTTTTGTGAGCGTTAATTTCAGCGACATTAATTAAGTGGAGCGTTAATTTCCGCGACCTTAATTTCCATTAAATTATAAACCCAAATTATGGATCCTGTACAGAGATATTTGACACCTAGGAAACGATAGCTTTCTCTTTTCTGCACACTGTATCCAGAAGAGTAGTTCTGGACATCTGATTTATTGTATTTCGGCCAAAACATATTTGTTTCATTTGTGCTAATCGCGTTAATTTTCTTCATTTTGGAACTTTACCTCCACTTTCGCGTTAATTTCCGTTATTCGGAAATAATTTTTCCTCCAATTCGCGTTAATTTAAGTCGCGTTAATTTCAAATACCTTAATTAACACGAGCGTTAATTTCCTATAATAAGGTATACATCAGCATTATGTAACACTTTTTTCTAATACCCTGTAAATAAAATACAAATTTCTTTAGCTACCAAACGAGACGCGCTGTGTGTCGTACTCCAGTCGGGGGAATAAGTACCAGTTGATGACGAAATCCCGCCGAGCCCGCGGTTCTTGTCCCCGAAGTTGCTAAGCAGCATGATGTGTTCTTAATGTGCTATTCAGGTGCCATTGCTTTCGGATCGGAGTACTCGTAAATGTATAATCAAAATTATTAAATACTCAATCACTGTGATTCGAAGCACCGGCCGAGATATGTTTTGTACCTTTTTTCCGCGTTTCTACCAAAGTACCATCGCGGTGGTCTTACTTTGATAAAAACGGAGAAGAAAGGTAGAAAAATGTCGCGGCCGTTGCTTCGATTCAGTACCACACTACGAATTTTAACTCAAAGGTACGACGATCACCCCCGTCATTTTTATATGGGAGTCCCAACCCCCCCCCCCCCCCCCCGGGCGGTGGGACTGTTGTAAAGAGTGCAAATGCCCCACTCATGGGACAACGTCCAAATTTTATTTTCTCTCAGCCAATTTAAAAATCTTCTTTTCAAGTAGAACTATAAATGATTAAAGCAAAGATCGGGGAGGATTTCAATTTAAGCGAATTTATGTGCACATCATCTCATCTCACCGATACATTTCCGTTTTCATCCATTTATTAATTTCAAGTGTTTTGATTAAGGCGGTCAAGTTATTTCATAGAAATCAAGAGTTTACGAAATTCACATCTTTTCCCCTGAAGCTGTCAAAGCTTGCTCTTCCGCGCGGCCGGCCGTCAGTTTGGTTTGCTCGTGGAGGCAACAGTAAAATGTGGGGGTGAGGGTTGAGGTCCGTTTCTTTTTATTTGAAACGTGTATCACACGAGATTTATCTACATGTACTTTATTTTTTATCGGAGTAATTAAAACACCGGAGCATATATGTCTTTTAAAACCACAAACATAATGTTGCCTTTGACAACGCTCCACCCCCGGGATGACCGGTATAGCAAATGTCTTAGTCTGAAGTGTCAGCCGCCTCCTCGCTCCAACCCCCCCCCCCCTCCCCCGTACCAGGCCCCACGGGGGAGTTGGGGCGAGGCGGCGGCTGACACCCCAGGGATGGAACAGTTATAAAATGCCCGGGGAGGGGATGAGCTGGCTTGGAACTGACAGGCCATAAAACTGGTCTTTATAATGGAGTAGTGTAATCGTAGTGTATTATAGTAATCACCTTTGTGTCCAGTTTCAGAAGGAAAACAAGACCGACGCCATATACTTGATCCTTCACTTTGAAAATGCTTACCTTGTTATTCATATGCATAAGTGGTCGCCCCTCCTTGACTAGGTTTTATTGATGATAAGAAGTTGGCCGGAGAGTTGTCATTTGTCAGGTGCGTCATTTTTCTCAGGGATCGAGCGGGCGAGCGCGCGCGAAGCTCGTGGAAATCACCTCCCGCGAGAAGACGCGACGCATTTGTGGCGAGAAAAATGAGGGACGACAGACAAAGGCCCAGCGTTTGACCCTTCACGGCCGAGTGATTTTTGGGTGTCAATTTCATATCGTGTTTTTGCTATTCAAATCTTTGAATATTCATTAACCCTCCTGATGACGTAAATAGAGGATATTACACGGCGGCGCGAAGATATGAATTTTATTTTCGAGTGGTAAAAAATATTTACGAACGAGCGCAGCGAGTGAGTAAAATATTGTTTTTAACACGAGAAAATAAAATTCATATCTTCAAGCCACCGTGTAATGTTCTTTTTATTATATAGACAAACGACAAAAGCACAAACTTTACCGCGAACTCTTGCAGCTCGGTGGCTGGACTTTCCGAATTTCTCTCGTTTCGTATTCACTTGCAAGGAACTCCTTGAATAATTTTAAGTCATATGAAGTTTTCTTCTTCGTGTTAACATTTTCCTACTCCTCTGTGAACGATTTCATGTGGGCTTCAGTGAATTTCACGAATCTATCGCTCGCCATTTTCAACCGGAGTTTGGCAGCTTTGCACAAAAAGCCATGCAAAAGCGGGAAATGACGTCATCGATATCCTCACTAGTGAGGATATGGAAAATACGCCACTCGGGTCCCGGATGTAGTTTCGTATGAATTTTACGAGTGGTCTATTTTCCAGTAAAACACTCGTGTCTATATAATAATTAGCATTATATAATTATTCACTGACTCGCGCTCTCGCATTTTCTCAAACTGAAAAGAACTACCGTTGTCTTTTAAAAAGGTTTTTAAATTGACGAATATTGACAAACACAGAAATGACTAACAAATGGTAAATCCTCTCGTAAGGTTACGCTTGAGTGTTGCACAGGCGCCCCAAGCTCAAGTCGCGTATATGATATATCGTCCTCGATGGCAGCAGTAATGGCTAAAAATATTAGGATTTGTACGGATATTTTACAAAAAATTTTCTCTTGCCGATAGGAATACCGTAAAATTCTAAATAAAATTACCTAACCTCATATAGCCTGCGAGCAGGCTCACAAAAGAACGCGCGCGCGAGCGAGTGGCGATAGCCGCGAAAACGAGGCGGCTTGCCAGCGATCGGCGCGGCGGGAGGGTGAGCTCGCCCTCCCGCCGCGCCACGTGATGTTTCATGACTTGCTGTCAGTCTGTGTGCTGTCTGTGAATTTTTCGATTCCCGTGTCCCTTTCTATATAGAGATAAAAGGTCAAACACTCCATCCTGGAAGGGGAGACAGGAATCTTACATAGTACGCATTCTACTTGTGTTTCCCCGATCTTCCGTTCATGAGACACAAGTCCAGTCCTGTATTCTTTAACTTTGTCTACGAATCTAGTTGCGAACAGACTGGGCTCTAGTCGTTTCAATGGCGTCGTGACTGTGGATCGTGGTTTGCAGCTCGATCACTTTATTGACTGTTTTACTCCAGTAGAGGTAAGAAAAAACTTTATAAAGTCGAAGCGGACACTCTTGGGAAGCAGAAAAAGTGTCCGCAACTGGAACTGGCCGCTTACGGGAATCTGTAAATACATGTAAATAGCATGTTGAGTCGAGCTTGTCAAATATTCAAGGGGGATAAAAATTTCAAGCTGTCGAGCTGTCCGCTTACGAGAGTGTCCGCTCAGAGAGCTTCGACTGTAGTGGCGTAGTAGTATATACAGTAATCAACTTTATGTCCAGTTGCAGAAAGAAAATAAGCCTTCACTTTGAAAATATTATGAATACCTTTTTATTCTTATGCATAAATGGTCGTCCCTCCTTGACTAGGTTTCACAGAAAGTGATAACATCGCATTACATAACAATCCCTGCAAAATGTATTATCTCATTCTCGTCCCCAGAGGCCACGATCCTTTTGGTCAGTACCAAGAATCGAGACCTCTGGCCGGTCCCAATTTGTTGAGCATGCTCAGAGTACTCGTTCTGTATTCTCAGCCAATCAGATTTGTCAGATTTGACGGTTAGTTCGAGATTCGCGGACTTCCGGTTTTGGAACCGGCCAGAGGTCTCGATTCTTGGAGCTGACCAAAAGGATCATGGCCTCCTCTGGGGACGAGAATGGTATTATCTTGACAAGTTGTTAAATGTAGTACTAGTGTTTTTGGTTTAACGGTGCCACAGTCTGATGGCCCCATCACCAATTCAGGGCTGCAAATAACAGTCGGTCATCGGTCATCGGACAATGGCCGACCAAAATTTGCCAATGTCCGATGAAATCCCTACTGTGGTCAGACAAAATATCCGGACAATTTATTTTGCCTTCCAACCCAAACGCTAGTGTTATAATGCGTTTTGTTCTAAACATAAACTTGTTTACATGTACTCTGCATTGAGAACGCATTAGATTAAGAGGTTCGCTTATCGAGTGGTACTGTAATATGATGTCTGACCTCATTTTTGTTTTTTCCAACCAAAATGGTGATTTAGTCGGACAAATGTCCTTTCAATAAAAAATATATATTTGCAGCCCTGCCAATTTGAAGCGCTGTATAAGAGTTTGTTATGGAACTGAAATTCGATCGAAAATAATTTTCCCTTTTCTTTTGAAAGCCTTGTTTCCATTCAATGGCTGCCGTTTCAAACATGTAGCTGTTTTCAGCGTAAAACTGTGCTTCGAGAGATCGGTCTCTGATTGATGATTGAATCACACAGAAAGATAAGAACATCATCCTTCTTGAGATTTAGTGGGGTTTGAAAGCGCCGGCTGGGGAGGAAATATATTTTTAGCGAGCATTTCGAACCGGACCTCACAAAACCTCCAACCTTGTTCTTCTCTTAGTACACTACAGAGGTGGATTGAGATGACCGTAGGTCAAAATTCGCCCAAAACAGCTTCCAGAAGCGATAAAAATACAGAAAAGACAACAGGTGAGGTTTTAACACTTACTCACATTATTTACAACTTTTCGAAAGAAAAGTGAAAATTATTTTCGATCGAATTTCAGCTCCATACAAACACTTATACAGCGCTTTGGTGACCTGTGTGTAAATCACAACCTACATGTATCCCTGTCCTTGTTAATAAAGGGTGACCCAAAAACGCTGACCCCGGTCTATGTGGTCCACGGACCACCCCTATGGACCACCCTATAATTTAACAGGAAAAAAGATAAATGTATTAAGTTACTGCTTACTGCAACGGTTCCGATTGCGAACTGTCACAATCGAGTGCGTGACGTGATATTTCGTGGGTATTTTAAAGTTGCTTGGAACACAAGAACTTTTTTTCTGATGCAGGAAATGGATCGCAGAGGCGAATTTCTTTCAAAACTGAACGATAAACAGACCTCCAGAAATTAAAGACATTAAAGCCAGCAATTGCTACCATTAAGTTCCGAAAGTAACAACCCTCATTACTTTCGGAATTAGCAGCCTTTGGGGCTCGCTACAATGTACTTTCGGGGATAGGTTTTTTACTTTTGATGAGTCATTTACATTCGGGAACAAAAATCATTAAATAATGCTGGTGCCAGCTCTTTTTCTGAAATAAAAAACATGGGTGAATCAGCCCATGTAGGGAAATCGAATTCTTCTCTGATTCAGACTCAGAGGAGGAAAGCTAGTCAGATAGTGTAAACTATTTAGAACTATTCCAATGATGCACATCCCAGTGCAATAGAGTTTTCAATTTTAATTTCTCTTAATCAATACATTCCTGTTAAATATCAATGAAAATTATATGGGTTTTTGAACTGATGATAGTTAAAAGTTTCTGGAGCATTCATAATCTATCTAGAGGGGTGCTATGTCCATTAATTTTTTTTTATAAATTCTCCCTTGCATTTTTTGAAAGCCCACCTGATACTCTTTGTGAAATTATTGTGCCCCCCCCCCCCCCCTCATGTGATATCCTGCAAACAAAGATAAATTATTATGACCCCCCTCCCCTCCCATGTTCAACTGACTTCTTATAAAATAGCTAATACAACAGCTATATTTTGTATGTCAGTATTTTAAATTTATGACTACAGTCGAACCCCGATTAAGCGGCCAGCTATCAAAGTCCCAATATCAGTATAATACTGTAAATAAAACCCTGATTAAGTGGCCAACCCCTATTAAGCAGCCATTTCCCCGAGGGTGGCCGCTTAATTGGGGTTCAACTGTAATTCTGATTGGAGATGTATGCCATATTTATTGATTGTGGTTTGCTACTTTCGGGAGGTCGTTACTTTCGGAATTGTACGGTAGTTGGTCACCTTCAGTCATGAAACCGTGGGAGATTGTAATTATGTACACTGATTTCAACTTAATGCTGCCGTCAAAATGTCCACAGAAACAGGAACGACTGCTCAAGAATTTCTCAAAATATGATTAATAACCAGCTTCGCAAGGACCTGGTATTACTAGTAGTTACATGTAGTTAGTAAAGTTTGTCTCACAAATTATTATCGCACTTCTTTTTTTGACTTGAATCGTATCATGGTCATGTTTCATGTTTATTTGAGGACTCACTACTTTTGGAAGGGTTGTTACTTTTAGGGAGTTGCTACTTTCAAGATTTTACTAACAACCATAAAATCTGATAAAATATTATCAGTACTTTTTGGGGGGTTTTACTGTTACTCTTGGAACTTATGGTAATTAAACTGCCATGACAAAAGTAAAATGTGATGTCACTTGAAAGAAAGGGTGTATTGTTGTGAGAAATTTGATTCATACCTACAATAACTCGCTATTCAGACCTCAGGGAAACATTCCGTAAATGAAATTTACTTACCAGAGTGGGGAATAAAATTCATTATTTCTTTATAGAAAAAAAGACAATTAAACTTGTCCAGTAGACTTGTGAATAATGGTCTCAGGCAATTCATTTCACTATTTGATTGTTCTTTGACTGTTTGAGTGAAAAAGCTCAATTAAATATTGTATTAGGTGCCTGTAATGATGTGATCATGCTAATTTTGTATACATTTTGGACACAGAACCTAGTAAAGAGTAACCCGTACCTGACAATTAGCCTGATTCTCAGAGGGAGTGAGGGACCGAGTCGGTCCGTGAGCAGGAGAATCAGGCTGTACCTGACAAGGATCCATGTTTGACCCTCTTTTCAAACTGATCCCTGATCAGCAAACATGAATGAAGAGTAGAGCCCTTATGATTTTGCTTCATAGAGTAATTTACCAGCTCATGAATAAACATTACATTAGTACAAGGTACAGCCCACTACATAGTCCAGGTTGCCTGTGTGTCTAAGAACAATGACCTGGCCACAGCTCAAACCCAGACCACCTGGTCCGACATGATAACCATTAGGCCACCACGTCTCCCTCGTTCACATTCGCATGTGAGCATTTTATACCCAGAGATCTTTGCAGGAATTATGGTCACCATCTTGGAATTCACTGATAAATCCCTTGCTAATGCCCCACATACCTACAGGCAGGAATCAATCGAATCCCCAGGCCCCACGTGTGTGTAATTCACAAGGACAGAATACCAAACCAAAATCCAAGCAATCACGTACGTAGAGCGGTGCGAAGCTTTAAATACAAACTCGACAAGAATTGCTGACAGTAACGTGAACAGAGTTTATTGAAGATAATTCAATGTTCCAATAATTCAATGATAGCAGTTATTCATAACTGAAGTAGTTACTCTGTTTAAATATGTTTTTTTATTATCATTATTCCTAACAAATGTTCCAAAACTCTATTGAAGAGTTGAAGGTAGATAATTCACGCGTTGAATGAAGATAGCCGATTGTCGATTGATTGTTGGTTCGAACTGAAATATGATAATAAAAAATAGAAACCTAAATAACTAACAGATATAAGTACGCGAATAAGATAAAACAGCTAACAATTACATATATAATTATATAACACACGATAACATAAAATGATATAAAGATAAATCTACACATTCTATTACCATAAAAATAGTAAAGGCGACAAAAACTTAAGACTAAGACACGATCAACCTTTGAATAGTTGAATACACACTATACAATAGTACATCTGCACAACCAATCAGAGCCCACGTGTTTTGCACTCCGTTGACATTATCTTGAAAGCGAAAGTAAGTCACGTGTAATTCCCGCCAAGTGATCGGCGATAGCCAATTATGTAACAGCTCTCATTTGGGGGACTGGGAGAGAGCTTTAAGAGAGAAATACATTTTTCAGAGAAGTCAGTTTGTTGTGTACGTTCTTGTCAAAAACAGGATAATTAGTGCATCAGAAACGGAATACGCCTCACAGAATTGTAATTAAACCGACAAATTAGTTGGATATTTGAACTGTTGTTAACTTTCAGTTGACTAGCTAGCTTGTGCAAGATCAGAAATTATACTGAGCCAAGCGTCGATTAACCTGGTTAAATACTATTACAAAACCAAAGACGGATCTCGTTATTTCCACTGGCGCGACTTCCAATCCAGTAGTACCCACACCCGAAGTGCGAACCACCACATTATGGCTGATTTATACCGTACAACTTTGTTGGATGCGATGGCTGTAGCTCAAGCTGCTTGCATCAAGCAAAAATTGTATACAACTCCCATCAATAAAACATGTTTCAAAATCCCGTGTCATACACGATATCGTAAGCAGTTTGTAGGTTTGATTTACACGAAACATTTCGTGTCGTAGACTTGTCGTAAGCATATCGCATGCGTCAAAATTGTACTTTCTAAATTGGCCCTTACATGATCACAATTTTATAATATAAATATATTGCAACAGGAGTGACTTATTTTGCATTAACATTAACACAATGCTACTTTTCTTTTGCGTTTGAAGGTCTAAGGATGTCCTTGTGATTCCGAGAACATACAAGATGTAAAATGTTTTCCTTACTTACTTCTCAGGTGAGAAAACATTTAACTGCAATGGACTGTGGGAAACTACGCAGCTAAACAAATCATCAAATAGCACACATGAGAGCGGAAAGTGCTTTAGTAACAAAGGACATCCAAGGCAACGTAAAATATACAGCCAGGAGATGCCGTTTGAATGCAACCAGTGTGGCAAGTGCTTTAGTCAGCCAGGGAATCTAGAGCGACATAAAAGAATGCACACAGGCGAGAAGCCGTTTGAATGTGACCAGTGTGAGAAGTGTTTTAATGATGCAACATGTCTAAAAAGACATAAAAGAACACACACCAACGAGAAGCCTTTTGAGTGCAACCAGTGTGGTAAGTGCTTTAGCCTCAAAGGAACTCTAAAGCAACATAAAAATAACACACACAGGAGACAAACCTTTCGAATGTAATCATTGTGGTAAATGTTTCTATGATGCATCAAAGCTGAAGGCTCATAAAAGAACACACACTGGTGAAAAGCCTTTTGAGTGCAAGCAGTGTGGAAAGTGCTTTAATCAGTCAGGGAATCTAGGGCGACATAAAAGAACACACAGATACGAGAAGCCTTTTGCATGTAAGCAGTGTGGCAAGTGTTTTAATTATTCATCATCTCTAAAGCAACATAAAATAGTACACACCAGTGAGAAGCCTTTTGAGTGCAACCAGTGTGGAAAGTGTTTTAATCAGGTAGCAAATCTAAAGCAACATGAAAGAACACACACCGGAGAGAAGCCTTTTGAGTGCAACCGCTGTGGCAAGAGCTTTAGCCAGCCAGGGAATCTAAACCAACATATAAAAAGAATACACACCGGAGAGAAGCCATTTGAATGTAACCAGTGTAAGAAGTGTTTTAATGATGCAACATGTCTAAAAAGACATAAAAGAACACACACCGGTGAGAAGCCTTTTGAATGTAACCAGTGTGGAAAGAGTTTTAATCAGGCAGCAACTCTGAAGCATCATGAAAGAACACACACCGGAGAGAAGCCTTTTGAGTGCAACCGGTGTGGCAAGAGCTTTAGCCAGCGAGGGAATCTAAACCAACATATAAAAAGAATACACTCAGGCGAGAAGCCATTTGAATGTAACCAGTGTAAGAAGTGTTTTAATGATGCAACAACTCTAAAGACACATAAAAGAAGACACACCGGCGAGAAGCCTTTTGAGTGCGACCAGTGTGGCAAGTGCTTTAGTCAAACAGAGAATCTAGAGCGACATAAAGCCACACATGATGCAGAGAGGTCATGTACGGACGAAGAGCATGACAATTGCTTCAGTATCTGTGAACTGTTGAGCACCATGAAAGAAATCAAACAGGAATGAAGCCCTTATTAACGCCATGAGTACCTAGTGGAACACGAAAACCGCTTAATGCATTTGAGTGTTCCTCAACCAGCAGAGAAACCTGGCCACATATACATGTATAACACAACAAACATCTAGCAGGTGTTTAGCACAGATGCAGTAGAGTACTGAATGGTACATATGTGGTGTTACCAATCGTGTAAGAAAGTGCCCGCGCTGATTTCAAATTAAGCTCGATTACCACCGCTGTTATGAGAAATGAGAAGGGAGAAAATGAGAAGGGAGGAAAGAAGACCGGACTCGAGAGAGCGGCGAAAATCGAGCCTAATTTCAAATTTGTGACTTTTCTGGGAACAATTTGGTGTATCAATTTTTTTGATCACGTTACTTGACACTTCCATGGTAACGACGTTTTGACAGGTCGTTTTATCCAAATTTGGGATTTCAAAATCTTTATGTATTTGATCTGATATGGTCACTAAAATAAACATTTTTGGATGCTTTACACACCATATAAGTTTCACTTTCATAGCGTGAATACTTTTTGAGATACATCGGACGAAATAAAGCCCAGGCAGAATAGGGTTAACAGACATGAACTAACCTCCTGTAAATAACAATCAAACTTCTTTAATTTAGCTACCAAACAGGACAAACCGAACAAACGCCATGTCGTACTCTGTGGTAAAGGTTAAGAACATACCATTTTATTTTTAAGGAGGGTCGGGGGGCAGGGGAGGTTGGTGCACAGGGAAAGTTGAGTACAAAATACCGTGCACTACAAACCCATGGAAACAAAATACCTAGAAGATGGGAAAATGAATTATTGCCGAAAGAAAGGATGAAAAACTTCGCGGTGAGACATTGCCCAACCAGGGTTTTAATAATTTCTCAGTAACTGTAACCTCTCTCAAAAATAAAATGGTCAGTCCCTTAGTGATACACAGTTAGGCTCAGAAAACCTGTTTTTATAACAGGTTGCTTTTTTTCATTAGGAAATTACTTTTGTGGTGTCATTCCTATTGTTGCCGTCTGCAGTAGTCTAATAATAGGGAGTTTAAGATCCCACGACGGTTACGCCGAGGACAAAAAAAAGTTTTTATTTTAATTGAGAAGCTCGGGATAATTCAGACCTATTCAGAGCTATCCTCAGCTGAATGTGTAAAGACTGCGATCAATTCCAAATAGAAAGTTGCGGTTCTCGTTCTCCAGAAAACGCAAAATTAGGTCATTTAACGTTGTTGTTTTGCAGAGGACGGTTAAGAAATTTACCAAGATGAAAAACCAACGTGCAGATTAATTGTACTGCTAATGAAACCATTTGCTTAGCGAAGTTCTCGTTGCCATTGCCGTTGTGGTTTTCTTAAACTCCCTAATGAGGTAAATTAGTGAGATCATACATTAGCTACCTCCTGCACATGTTTATGAAATGGTTAAAATAAGAAGCCAGCCTGTCATAGAATGACACTACAACAAGCGAGTGAACACCAGCTTTGCTTGTGTTTTATCAAATACAGTCAACTCTCTCCAAGATCACAGACAGCATCTGGACCAACACCAACTGTGCGTCTTAAGGAGGTGTCCACCTTAGAGAGAGCCGTGAGTTGGGGTATCCCATTGAAATGCTCATCTGACGACTGTGTTACTTGTTTTGTGTTCAGTTCTTGTGTTGAGGGAGTTTTAACGTGCAGTATACCTATGTGCACCTAATTTTTTCAGGCGCAAAGTCTCTTATAATAAAAGCCGGATCGTTGTTTTAGAACGCAAAATTCCTTCCGATAACAAGCATCTCCGAAAATAAGCCCTGCTGAAAATAAGCCCTGCTGAAAATAAGCCACCATAAAGTCTTTTGGACAAATTGTCGGAATGTTAAAGCTCGTATCACATTACATATAGACAAAGTTAACAGTGCCACCAAATTTGCGATTTCCCATAATAGACTATGGAAAAATTTCTAAAATTGTACAGCAACACAGAAAATGCTTTCTATTTCTAAAATACCTTGTTTGAATATCAAAACATTGAAGTATCTCCGCTGTAATAAAGGAGAAGTAAAAGTCCAAACTCAAGAGTCTCGTCCTCCCGCAAGCCGAGAAAGTATCAACATAAATGTTAAAGGAGCTACGTCACGAATGGCGCATCTTGAAAAAATTGGCCAATTTTTTCAAGTACGCCATTCGCAATCCGTCTTAATCTTCTCCATCCTCGACCATCCTTGTTCCTGTTTGGTTTAATTATTACCTCTTTGGTGTTTTTCTACCTCAGTAAAACTATTATTTTGAGGCTTTCTTCAATTTGAAGGTGATTTTACACTGCGCAAAAATGACTAAAATATCGTGACATAGCTCCTTTAAAAAGATCGACTTAACCACAAAATTATCTGATGAGGCTTTTAATAATAAAATCACCATGCATATATACATAAAGTTAAAATTTACGACTCAAAGTGGCGGTTAGGTTCATTAGATTATCTTTAAAAAAACGTCAAACTCTCAAACATTTTTCAACGATCGCGGATCCAAAAGGGAAGATTAGCTGATTCCAAGTTTTGATTCAGGATTTATTTTTTTAACTCTGGGTGAGAATTCTAAATGCAGACTTTGATTTGCTGCGTGACAATATTAATCAATCAATTCCAATTGGTATATCTTCGTCTTCCAATGCTTAATTACTTGGGTTCTAAATAGTTTCTGTGCTCATTAATGGTTGCTCGACAAATCTTCCATGTTCTCTGACACATTTACTGGAATATATTCTGTTTTTTCTAATGCTTGATTGGTTAGCCAACTAGTTTCTTCTTTATTGCATGGAATAGTTTTTGTGTCCTCCAACGCTTGATTGCTTAGAATAATCTCACAATCCTGCAATTCTTCATTTCCTGGAATTGTCTCACTGTCCTGCAATTCTTCATTTCCAGGAATAGTTTCACTGTCCTGCAATTCTTCATTTCCAGGAATAGTTTCACGTAACTGCAATTCTTGATTTCCTGGAATAGTCTCACTGTCCTGTAATTCTTGACTACCTGGAATAGCTTCTATGTTCTCGAATGCTTGATTGCCTGGAATAGTTTCTGTGTTGTGTAACTTTTTATTACCTTGAATAGTTTCGCTGTTCTCCAACTCTTGGGTGCTTGGACTCGTTTTGCTGTCCTCTAAGATTTGAGTACTTGGAATAGCTGTGTTCTCCATTTCTTGATTGTCTGGAATGGTTTCACTACTCATCTTCAATTCTTCATTGGTTGGAATAGTTTTGTTGTCTTTCAATTCTTGATTATTTGGAACACTTTTGTTGAACTTTAATTCTTGATTGCTTGGAATAGTTTTCTTCATTTTCCAATCCTTTATTGTGAATATTTTCTTTGTCTTCCTTCTGTTTTTTCGCTCTCTTTTTCTTTTGACTCCTACGTGAATATACGAAAGTTTCGTTAATTATTGGACTTCATAATACCACATGTAATAATTGATAATTTACTAACGTAATATATCAAACACGAGAGAGCGTGTTTCATCTAATTTCCAAACACCGAGATGAAAGTTGAAAAATACGATGCGTAGTGGAGTATTTTTGATGAAATTCTGGGTGTCTGGAAATCGGATGAAACACTCAAGTGTTTCCTATATCTTCTCAATGGAAACAAAAATTAAGGAAACTAAGGAGTAATGCTTATTAATACTAGATATCCAAACCACCGTCGGCACGGTTATGATTTCCTTTGTTTTAACGTAATGAATTATTAATGAGTTTGAGAAATCACTAGAAAAGCCAGTCTTTCGGGACCTAATCCAAAAAGCATGGTTAGAAATTTAAGTGTTTAACCTGGTCATAATAGAAATTTCTTCACAAAGTTTATTTCTTTGATTTTGAAATAGGGCGACAGCTTATCAGCTGAACACGTTTGGAAAACGACGTGAATAATGTTGGTAGAAACACGACGAGACTGAATAAATTATTCAGTCAGTGACACAAGCTAAAAATATTCCGAGTTCTCCCAACAGGAGTCGAACCTATGACCTTCCACTCACTGGTCGGACACTCTACCACTGAGCTGCAGGAGACGCGTGGGAGCTATGTACACAACGTAAGTCATATATCTAGGGTTCAAATGTCACAAACATCTCGCATACTGCTAGGATCAGTCAGTTTTGTCGATATATGAGTTATGTATGGACATGAGCTGATTTGGAAATAAGAAATAGAATATTAGTGCACAGATGATGCAATAAAAAAAGTAACTGAGCAACAGCCAAATCAGAGACCTCCCCGGGTCAGAGACATTACAGTTACGTCATCAAGTACCAACCTGTAAAAGAACATTCCCAAGCCATTAAATAATATCACCAAGGACATGACGGCCAGTTTTTTGTAAGGTGCTTCATTGGAGTACACTGCTCGCCGTATCGTCTTTGTTAGTGTTTGCGCGGGATGGCAATTCTTTTGTTAGTGTGTTGTTTGGATCAAAGGAGGAGTAAC
>MU827783.1:2973217-2987565 GCA_029204205.1 Desmophyllum pertusum | reverse complement strand
TCCCGGGGGTGGAGCGTTGTCAAAAGGCAAACATTATGTTTTTGTGTTTTTAAAAGACTATATGCTACGGTGTTTTAATTACTCCCGATAAAAAAATAAAGTTACATGTAGATAAAATCCTCGCTGTGATACCACGTTTCAAATAAAAGAAACGGACCTCAACCCTCACCCCCACATTTTACTTCATTGTAGTAGGTTCGCTCCACGAGCAAACCAAACTGACGGCCGGCCGCGCGGAAGAGCAAGCTTTGACAGCTTCAGGGGAAAGATGTGAATTTCGTAAACTCTTGATTTCTATGAAATAACTTGACCGCCTTGATCAAAACACTTGAAATTAATAAATGGATGAAACAGAAATGTATCGGTGAGATGAGATGATGTGCACACACATTCGCTTAAATTGAAATCCTCCCCGATCTTTGCTTTAATCATTTATAGTTCTACTTGAAAAGAAGATTTTAAATTGCCTGAGAGAAATAAAATTAGGACGTTGTCCCATTTATGAGTGGGGCATTTGCACTCTTTACAACAGTCCCACCGCCCGGGGGGGGGGGGGGGGGGTGGGGACTCCCATATAAAAATGACGGGGGTGATCGTCGTACCTTTGAGTTAAAATTCGTAGTGTGGTACTGAATCGAAGCAACGGCCGCGACATTTTTCTACCTTCCTTCTCCGTTTTTATCAAAGTAAGACCACCGCGATGGTACTTTGGTAGAAACGCGGAAAAAAGGTACAAAATATATCTCGGCCGGTGCTTCGAATCACAGTGATTGAGTATTTAATAATTTTGATTATACATTTACGAGTACTCCGATCCGAAAGCAATGGCACCAGAATAGCACTTTGAGAAACACATCATGCTACTTAGAAACTTCGGGGACAAGAACCGCGGGCTCGGCGGGATTTCGTCATCAACTGGTACTTATTCCCCGACTGGAGTACGACACACAGCGCGTCTCGTTTGGTAGCTAAAGAAATTTGTATTTTATTTACAGGGTATTAGAAAAAGTGTTACATAATGCTGATGTATACCTTATTATAGGAAATTAACGCTCGTGTTAATTAAGGTATTTGAAATTAACGCGACTTAAATTAACGCGAATTGGAGGAAAAATTATTTCCGAATAAACGGAAATTAACACGAAAGTGGAGGTAAAGTTCCAAAATGAAGAAAATTAACGCGATTAGCACAAATGAAACAAATATATTTTGGCCGAAATACAATGAATCAGATGTCCAGAACTACTCTTCTGGATACAGTGTGCAGAAAAGAGAAAGCTATCGTTTCCTAGGTGTCAAATATCTCTGCTACAGGATCCATAATTGGGGTTTATAACTTAATGGAAATTAAGGTCGCGGAAATTAACGCTCCACTTAATTAATGCCGCTGAAATTAACGCTCACAAAAATTAACGCGACTTAAATTAACGCGAATTTTTGAAATTCGCGTTAATTTCATGGAGCGTTAATTTCCTATAATAAGGTATACGTTTATTAGTAGTTTTACACGATTGGTAACATGACAAGTATAAGCACACAATACTCTTAGTACATATATCCCAAAAACTGAAACAACTCGTTTGCTTCGCTATGCACAACTGGCCAGCGTTCTGTGCTGGTTAAAGAATTTGCTAGTCACTTTAGAACACTCTTAATGTATTCTGCGGTTTTCCTATTCCACTATTATATAAACACACTCCGCGTACTCGCCACAATGTACACATGACGTTACTAAGGGCTTCATTCCTGTTTGATTTCCTTAATGTTGCTTAACAGTTCACAGATACTGAAGCAATTGTTATTCTCCTCGTCCGTGCAGGGCCTCTCTGCATCATGTATGGCTTTATGTCGCTCTAGATTTCCTGGTAGAGAAAAGCACTTGCCACACTGGTCGCATTCAAAACGTTTCTCTCCTGCGTGTGTTATTCTTGTATGTCTCTTTAGAGTTGCTGGAAGATTAAAACACTTCCCACACTGGTTACACACAAATGGCTTCTCGCCTGTGTGCATTCTTTTATGTTGGTTTAGATTCCCTGAGTGGTTAAAGCACTTGCCACCACTGGTTACACTCAAAAGGCTTCTCGCCGTTGTGTGTTCTTTCATGATGCTTTAGATTTGTTGCCCGATTAAAACACTTCCCACACTGGTTGCACTCAAAAGGCTTCTCACCGGTGTGTGTTATTTTATGTTGCTTTAAGAGATGCTGCCTGGTTAAAGCCCTTTCCACACTGGTTGCACTCAAAAGGCTTCTCACCGGTGTGTGTTCGTTCATGTCTCTTTAGAGTTGAAGCCTGTCTAAAACACTTCCCACACTGGTTACATTCAAAAGGCTTCTCGTATCTGTGTGTTCTTTTATGTCGCCCTAGATTCCCAGACTGATTAAAGCACTTTCCACACTGGTTGCACTCAAAAGGCTTTTCACCAGTGTGTGTTCTTTTATGAGTCTTCAGCTTGGATGCCATCATAGAAACATTTACCACAATGATTACATTCGAAAGGTTTCTCTCCTGTGTGTGTTATTTTATGTTGCTTTAGAGTTCCTTTGAGGCTAAAGCAACTTACCACACTGGTTTGCACTCAAAAGGCTTCTCGTCGGTGTGTGTTCTTTTATGTCTTTTTAGACATGTTACATCATTAAAACACTTCACACACTGGTCACATTCAAACGGCTTCTCGCCTGTGTGCATTCTTTTATGTCGCTCTAGATTCCCTGGCTGACTAAAGCACTTGCCACACTGGTTGCATTCAAACGGCATCTCCTGGCTGTATATTTTACGTTGCCTTGGATGTCCTTTGTTACTAAAGCACTTTCCGCTCTCATGTGTGCTATTTGATGATTTGTTTAGCTGCGTAGTTTCCCACAGTCCATTGCAGTTAAATGTTTTTTTTCTTAGACCTTCAAACGCAAAAGAAAAGTAGCATTGTGTTAGTGTTAATGCAAAATAAGTCACTCCTGTTGCAATATATTATATTATAAATTGTGATCATGTAAGGGCCAATTTAGAAAGTACAATTTTGACGCATGCGATATGCTTACGACAAGTCTACGACACGAAATGTTTTTTCGTGTAAATCAAACCTACAACCTGCTTACGATATCGTGTATGACACGGGATTTTGAAACATGTTTTATTGATGGGAGTTGTGTACAATTTTTGCTTGATGCAAGCAGCTTGAGCTACAGCCATCGCGTGCAACAAAGTTGTACGGTATAAATCAGCCCTAATGTGGTGGTTCGCACCTCGGGTGTGGGTACTACTGGATTGGAAGTCGCGCCAGTGGAAATAACGAGATCCGCCTTTGGTTTTGTACTAGTATTTAACCAGGTTAATCGACGCTTGGCTCAGTATAATTTCTGATCTTGCACAAGCTAGCTAGTCAACTGAAAGTTAACAACAGTTCAAATATCCAACTAATTTGTCGGTTTAATTACAATTCTGTGAGGCGTATTCCGTTTCTGATGCACTAATTATCCTGTTTTTGACAAGAACGTACACAACAAGCTGACTTCTCTGAAAAATGTATTTCTCTCTGAAAGCTCTCTCCAGTCCCCAAATGAGAGCTGTTATATAATTGGCTATCGCCGATCACTTGGCGGGAATTACACGTGCCTTACTTTCGCTTTCAAGATAATGTCAACGGAGTGCAAAACACGTGGGCTCTGATTGGTTGTGCAGATGTACTATTGTACAGTATGTATTCAACTATTCAAAGGTTGATCGTGTCTTAGTCTTTAGTTTTTGTCGCCTTTACTATTTTTATGGTAATAGAATGTGTAGATTTATCTTTATATCGTTTTATGTTATCGTGTGTTATATAATTATTATGTAATTGTTAGCTGTTTTATCTTATTCGCGTACTTATATCTGTTAGTTATTTAGGTTTCTATTTTTTATTATCATATTTCAGTTCGAACCAACAATCAATCGACAATCGGCTATCTTCATTCAACGCGTGAATTATCTACCTTCAACTCTTCAATAGAGTTTTGGAACATTTGTTAGGAATAATGATATTTAAACAGAGTAACTACTTCAGTTATGAATAACTGCTATCATTGAATTATTGGAACATTGAATTATCTTCAATAAACTCTGTTCACGTTGCTGTCAGCAATTCTTGTCGAGTTCGTATTTAAAGCTTCGCACCACTCTACGTATGTGATTGCTTTGATTTTGGTCTGGTATTCTGTCCTTGTGAATTACACACACGTGGGGCCTGGGGATTCGATTGATTCCTGCCTGTAGGTATGTGGGGCAATTAGCAAGGGATTTATCAGTGAATTCCAAGATGGTGACCATAATTCCTGCAAAGATCTCTGGGTATAAAATGCTCACATGCGAATGTGGGAGACGTGGTGGCCTAATGGTTATCATGTCGGACCAGGTGGTCTGGGTTTGAGCTGTGGCCGGGTCATTGTTCTTAGGCACCCGGGCAACCTGGACTATGTAGTGAGCTGTACCTTGTACTAATGTAATGTTTATTCATGAGCTGGTAAATTACTCTATGAAGCAAAATCATAATAAAGGGCTCTACTGTTCATTCATGTTTGCCGATCAGGGATCAGTTTGAAAAGAGGGTCAAACATGGATCCTTGTCAGGTACAGCCTGATTCTCCTGCTCACGGTCCGACTCGGTCCCTCACTCCCTCTGAGAATCTGGCTAATTGTCAGGTACGGGTTACTCTTCACTAGGTTCTGTGTCCAAAATGTATACAAAATTAGCATGATCACATCATTACAGGCACCTAATACAATATTTAATTGAGCTTTTTCACTCAAACAGTCAAAGAACAATCAAATAGTGAAATGAATTGCCTGAGACCATTATTGACAAGTCTACTGGACAAGTTTAATTGTCTTTTTTTTTATAAAGAAATAATGAATTTTATTCCCCCCTCTAGTAAGTAAATTTCATTTACGGAATGTTTCCCTGAGGTCTGAATAGCGAGTTACTGAAGGTATGAAACAAAACATCTCACAACAATACACCCTTTCTCTCAAGTGACATCACATTTTACTTTTGTCATGGCAGTTTAATTACCATAAGTTCCAAGAGTAACAGTAAAACCCCCCAAAAAGTACTGATAATATTTAATCAGATTTTATGGTTGTTAGTAAAATATTGAAAGTAGCAACTCCCTAAAAGTAACAACCCTTCCAAAAGTAGTGAGTCCTCAAATAAACATGTAACATGACCATGATGCGATTCAAGTCAAAAAAGAAGTGCGATAATAATTTGTGAGACAAACCTAACTAAACTACATGTAACTACTAGTAATACCAGGTCCTTGCGAAGCTGGTTATTAATCGTATTTTAGAAATTCTTGAGCAGTCGTTCCTGTTTCTGTGGACATTTTGACGGCAGGATTAAGTTGAAATCAGTGTACATAATAATACAATCTCCCACGGTTTCATGACTGAAGGTAACCAACTACCGTACAATTCCGAAAGTAACGACCTCCCGAAAGTAGCAAACCACAATCAATAAATATGGCATACATCTCCAATCACAATTACAGTCGAAACCCCGATTAAGCGGCCACCCTCGGGGAAATGGCTGCTTAATAGGGGTTGGCCACTTAATCAGGGTTTTATTTACAGTATTATACTGATATTGGGACTTTGATAGCTGGCCGCTTAATCGGGGTCGGCCGCTTAATAGGTGGCCGCTTAATAGGTGGCCGCTTAACCGGGGTTCGACTGTAGTCATAAATTTAAAATACTGACATACAAAATATAGCTGTTGTATTAGCTATTTTAGAAGAAGTCATTTGAAACATGGGAGGGGAGGGGGGTCATAATAATTTATCTTTGTTTGCAGGATATCACATGAGGGGGGGGGGGGGGGGGGGCACAAGAATTTCACAAAGAATATCAGGTGGCTTTCAAACAAGGGAGAAATTTATAAAAAAAAATTAATGGACATAGCACCCCTCTAGATAGATTATGAATGCTCCAGAAACTTTTAACTATCATCAGTTCAAAAACCCATATAATTTCCATTGATATTTAACAGGGATGTATTGATTAATTATATTGCAACTGAGATTAATGCATCATTGGGGATAGTTCTAAATAGTTTACACTATCTGACTAGCTTTTCCTCTCTGAGTCTGAATCAGAGGAAGAATTCGATTTCCCCTACATGGGCTGATTCACCCATGTTTTTAATTTCGGAAAAGAGCTGCAATTGTTTGCATAAAGAGTTCAGACACTTTCGTTAAGAGGACAACTTCAGACATTTTAAAAATTATACATTATACACCCCCTCCTCCCCTTATCAATGTTGTCAAAATGTCAGGAATACATTCAAACCATATAGAAACAACACTGAAAGGGGGAGGGGGGGGGGGGGGGGGGTTAGAAATGAAATTATTTGTTTATTTTTTAAACGAAGACATGCTTTTGGAATGAAATTCTGTTTTTGAAGACACTTTAACATTGTTTGGAGTGTCTCAACCATTTTGCAACTCATTGTGGCACCAGCTTTATTTAATGATTTTTGTTCCCGAATGTAAATGAGTCATCAAAAAGTAGGAAACCTATCCCCGAAAGTAGTGAGCAAACTTTGAAATACCCACGAAATATCAGGCACTTGATTGACAGCTTCGCAATCGGAACCGCTGTATTAAGGGTTAAGCAGTAACTTAATACATTTATCTTTTTCCTGTTAAATTATAGGGTGGTCAGGTAGGGGTGGTCCGTGGACCACACGGACCGGGCGGTCAGCGTTTTCGGGTCAATTAACAAGGACAGGGATACATGTAGGTTGTGATTTCCACACAGGTCACCAAAGCGCTGTATAAGTGTTTGTATGGAGCTGAAATTCGATCGAAACTAATTTCACTTTTCTTTTGCTTCTGGGAGGCCACTGGAAGCTGTTTTAGGCGAATTTCGACCTTACATGTACCGTTGTCTCAATCTGCCTCAGTCTGTAGCGTACTATTAAGAGAAGAAACAAGGTCGGAAAGAAATTTGAGCATTTCGCCAACGTTTTTTGAGGTCCGGTTCGAAATGCTCGCTAAAAATATATTTCCTCCCCAGCGGTGCTTTCAAACCCCACTAAATCTCAAGAAGGATGATATTCTTACCTTTCTGTGTGATTCAATAGTCAATCAGAGACCGATCTCTCGAAGCACAGTTTTACGTGAAAACAGCTACATTTTGAAACGGCGGCCATTGAATGGAAACAAGGCTTTCAAAAGAAAATAACCTGCGATCAGGCGTTCTTTTCCTTTTCTAACTTTTCGCGGAGAACGAGAGCGCGGAGGAGAGAGAGAGGAAAAGGAACGCCTGATACAATTATTTAGCCAATTCGCTGCTCCTCTCTTCGAGGAGGGCCTGATCGCAGGTTAAAGAAAAGGGAACATTTATTTCAACCGAATTTCAGTTCCATGACAAACTCTTATACAGCGCTTCGAATTGGCAGGGCTGCAAATAACTTTTTTTTATTGAAAGGACATTTGTCCGACTAAATCACCATTTTGGTCGGACAAAACAAAAATGAGGTGGACATCATATTACAGTACCACTCGATAAGCGAACTTTAATCTAACGCGTTCTCAATGCAGAGTACATGTAAACTAGTTTATGTTTAGAAACAAAAACGCGTTATAACACTAGCGTTTGGGTTGGAAGACCCAAAAATAAATTGTCAGGATATTTTGTCCAACCACAGTAGGGATTTCATCGGACATTGGCAAATTTGGTCGGCCATGTCGGATGACCGACTGTTATTTGCAAGCCCTGAATTGGTGACCTGTTGATTCCCATACAATAATTACATTTAATGGGGCCATCAGATTGTTGGCACCGTTAAACCCAAAAACACTAGACTACATTTAACAACTTGTCAAGATAATACCATTCTCATCCCAGAGGAGGCCACGATCCTTTTGGTAAGCTCCAAGAATCAAGACCTCTGGCCGGTTCCAAAACCGGAAGTCCGCGAATCTCGAACTAACCATCAAATCTGACAAATCTGATTGGCTGAGAATACAGAAACGAGTACTCTGAGCATGCTCAACAATTGGGACCGGCCAGAGGTCTCGATTCCATTCTCGTCCCCAGAGCTACGCGGGTTTTTTTAAATGTTGTGACCAGTAGCTCTGGGGACAGTAAAAAATACGAATTTTTGGATTGGCGGATGAAAAACTGCATGCGTAATGAGGAAAAAAATAACACACTAGTGCGAAGGCATTCTGCTTCGGTTTCCTCGAAAAAATGGCGCCCGCGTATATCTAGGCTGCGCGCGAGCAGGCTCACAAATGTATCGATCGCTAGCGATCGCTTGTTTTTGTTCTTGCACACCATTTTTGTTGCTTGGCTCATAGTCCCTATTAGCCTGATTCTCAGACGGTCCGTCTCGGTCCCCCACTCCCTCACTCAGTGAGGGATGTGGGGACCGAGACGGACCGTCTGAGAATCAGGCTAAGTCCCTACTATGCTTGGCTGTAGCAAAGAAGCAGAGGGTATTTGTTTAAAATTCGAACGTTATAAACCACGATGAGCCAATTCTGACAGTTCTGCCCAGACGATGCATTCCCAAGGAAATTTGTCTTCGCTACAAGACCTTACAAAGTTGGACAGTCTTGCGGTAGAAATACGAATACAAGACCAAGAAATTCGTCAAAACATTTGACTGTACACAATGTATCACGTCCCTAAAAAGCCGATCCTTTTTCTGCTATTTGACTGCGTTTTAAGGTACTCTGTTTATGCTAGAATTGAGTCTTGATTGGGAAAAATGTTCTCTGTTGTTCAGTTTTGGTCTTTGGTGGAATTTGCAACAAAAATGGTATAGTAACCTATTTAACATACAGTTCACTGGTGACTTTAATATTGCCATTTGTATATTAGTACACGCAGAATAATAATGTTACAGCCCTTGGCACTGCTTATTTCACAAAATAGAACATTGGTTTATATAATCTTAGTTGCCATTTCCTTTATTCCTATTGATTTTTCTCTCTCTTCCCAGAGGGAAAGGGAAATTAGATTCCTGCTCAGTATACGAAGTTCTAAATCGGTCAACCTCTTATAGTTCAGTGAAATACTAATGTTTAACATGTCTGACCATTCATTTGTTATACATGGGTGGGCTGTGAGGAAAATGTAACCCAATTTATACCCAAAAAAATTTCCCTGCCCCCCCTTGAATTTTAAAATCTTTTTTCAACACCCCCAATCATCTTGAGTTATACAGTGGAAACTTCTCTCAAAGCGCACACCACTATAAGGTGGACAACTCTCAAAGGCAGACATGGGCTGGCTGGCTTCTTATCCTGTCCGAATCGTAACTTGTCTGTCTTCAACTGAATTCTCTGTAAGGTGAGACAACCTCTTAGGCAGACTAGAGCTGGTCCCCGAGGGTGTCTGCCTTAGGGCCTGTTTACATGGATGAAATGAATGTTTTATTCTCCATTAACCGTCTTACTGCAACAAAGTGTTTATTTCTGTCGAATGAGCTTGTAAGAGTAAGACCTGAAGTAAATATTTTGTCGGCACGACAAAAACACAACATGGCCTGGGTTCCAAGAGCCGGGGAAATCATGAGTAGTTAGGTAAGCGTAAAACAGTTGGGTTATAGCACGTTGCTGATGAGTCGCATCTAGCGCCACGGAAACCAACCGAGTTATAAGGGCCTGTTTACATGGAGGGAGGGTGACCGGGTACCCGGGTTCTCACCCCTCACAGCCGGGCTAAAATATAGCCCACCTTTTACATGGGGCGGGCTTATCTAGGAGCGGGCTTATCATATAGGCGAGCTATCTTTTTTGGCGGGCTCTTGTTTTTGGCGGGCTCTTGTTTTGGCGGGCTCATGTTTTGCGCGGGCTCAGGTTTTGGCAGACTTTTTTTATTGCAACGGCGCGATTTATTAAGCACTACATAACAAACATGGCAGCAAGAATAAAGGCTCCTAGCGGTAGATTTTGCTGACAGTTTTTTATCGCTTGTTCCCCCATTATCGGTGGGTGTTCCAAGTCAACAGAGATTAGCCCGCCTAGGAGGGTGACCCGGGTTTGACCGTTTACATGCAGAAAAGATAGCCCGCCTAGGAGGGTGACCCGGGGGGTTGGGGTTTTGACCGTTTACATGAAGAAAAGATAGCGCCCCCGCCTACCGGGGTGACCCTGGCAAGCAGACAGGGTGACCCAGTTAGGCCGGGTGACCCTGTCTGTCATGTAAACACTTTCCAGTGTGCTTTGTAAAAGAAATGTATGAACGTTGGGCCTCCCAGGTCAGCCCGGCTCGGAGGGTGACCCGGGTACCCGGGTCACCCTCCCTCCATGTAAAACAGGCCCTTCAGAGAGCGTTCACCGTATTTGAGAACTCCCCTCCCCCCTCTTCCTGCACCTTCCCCACAATTCTAAAACCCAGAAAAAACCCCAGTGAAATTTTAGTGAAGAATGACAGTTTAAAGCCCAGGGGGGTTTGTGAGTGACATTTTGGGGCGTGAATGAAAGATTTTGGTAAGAACCTTTTTTGGGGAGGGGGGATTTTACAAAAAGAGTAACCCAGGGTTCTCCATATCGAGAGTTCCGGTTGTTGTTTCCCTGAACAAAAATGTATGCCTCCCCAATTTCAAAGAATGACTGCAGTTCTGAAATACATATGCTTGACGAATAAAGAAGTGGTGGACCCAAAAACTGTCTGAAATTCTATTTATTTATTTTTTTTTAATTCCTTTGATGAATTATTAATGAGTTTGCGAAATTTCATTACTCAACAATATAATTATTTTCAAAACCATAATATACAAAAACCAATTTTTGTTCTAAAGGCAGGAACTGGCCATATTTTAATCATGATCATATAATAATCCAATCAATGTTCTTGCATAGAGTGTAACATTAAAAGACTGTTTTCTGTTGTTGTCATCCTTACTTGGTTATTTATCTCCGCCACTTGCTTCCTCCAATCCCCTGGAGGGAGGGTACTCAACGAAAATTTGGGTACCCTATTTCAGACCAAAATATGTGATTTTCCTTACCCTATTTTCAGACCTGACCTTAAAAATTGCCCTCTTTAAGAGCCAAAATCTCATACCCTATATTTTCAGACAAGCAGGAAAATATATCCATTATTTGAGACCAAAAATGTTCAAAATCTATACCCATTTTATGGGACCAAAACGGCTCAAAAAAACAATTACCCTTTATTTTTTTGTGTGGCACTGCACATACCTATCATAGCTTATATAGGAGAGTTCCCCCCACCCCAGGCGTCCAATCACTTCACTTACAAACCTGTTTGCAGTCTGCAGTGTTTGTGAAGTACAAAACTGAGACAGGACTTTACCAGTACCTACCACCTGAAATATTGTGTTAGCATTCTGTCACATTAATAGGCTGCAAGAGCATGTTGACTGTTGACTTATGTCATACAAATAATTCAGTTCTGATAACTGTTCAATTTCCATTTATTTATGTTCCTTCGTTCGAAAAAAACTGTTGCAGTGTATGTCGGAGACAATGTTAGTGGCAGATTTTTTTCTAGGGAGGGTCCTGGGGAGCTATCTCCTACTCCATTCTTGAAAAATGTTTTGTTCAAATTTTTTGAGCAAAGAAAAGGACCCACCTTCACTCCCTGGACTTTTTAGCAAGGAAATGCCCATCTTAACTTCACCCACCCCACTGAATAAAAAAATAAATCAACTTTATTTATACAGTCGAACCCCGAATTCAAGCGGTCACCCTCGGGGAAAATGGCAAGTGGCCGTTTAATCTGGGTTGCGCCGCTTAAACGGGGTTTCGTCAGAAATTAGCATAAGGCGTGGTATAAAACGTCACTTTATCTGAATACAACACGCTTGGAGGCTTGTGACAAAAAACTGTTGTTTGAATATTTTAATAGTTTGTCTCCTTTACTATTTCGGACTCTTATCAGTCATCAGGTTTTTCAAAACAAGGCCAAACTACGTGTAATTTAGAATTCTTCGTGGCCGCTTAATCGTGGTAAAAACAATAAGAAAGCCCTCATCGGGACGGCCAACAAAGCGCTGAAGCCGCGGTTAATCCAACCACCGACAAGGCCACCAAAAATTCTGGTCGTATTATCGGGGGTGGTCACTATTTAAAGGAGGTTCTTAAAAATAAAAAAATCTACTGGACAGAATTTTAGTTCGGGACAAAGAAAAGTGGTCGTATTAACGAGGTGCGTCGTATTAAGGCGGGGGTTCCACTGTATTGTAACAAAAGAACTTACACTCGTGCCCACATAAGTCAGTGAACATCAAGCTCTTAACCAGACCATAACAGTACATTTTGTAGCCATCGGTATTCGCCACAAAGAGAAGATTAATTAAATTTGCAATACCAAACCCAAGAAGTCAGGATAAAATTTATGTTGACCAAAGTTCTTGCTTCAATTAAGTAACAGTAATCAAGGCTGCTATATACAATATTATTATAACTGTTGTCTATAGCAGCCTTGATTACTGTTTACTTTGAAACAAGAACTTGGTCAACATTAAATTTTATCTGACTTACTTCGGGTTGTATGCCAAATTTAATATAATATTCTCTTTTAATTTAATCCACTTTATAGCACTATTTTACATATACTTGATCAACAGCGCTTTACAATAATCGGAATAATTAATCCTAATATTAAAAAACAAGTTAAGAAATAAAAGACTTGTCTGGGGAGTTGCAGTCCAACCGTTTTCTTTCAGTTAAAATGCAGTTCAACTATCAACTTACTCATCAACCCCTGTTACCCTTGGGTAGTGTAAACTTTTTTACTGGCTTTACAGTTGCGACTACTTTAACCGGGCCTTAGGCCACTTAGACAAAGAAACACCAAACCAATCTTACAGAAGGAGAAACGAAAGAATTTCAACTTCAGTTTGTTTGAGCTTATAAGTTTTCACTTCAATACAACCTTTCAACGTGGAATTAAGTTGAATTTCTCTATTCCGCTCTACAAAATGTGATTAGTTTTCATTGGCCTAGGCGGCCCCCCCGGTTACAGTAGTCGCACTGTAACTGTTAAAATTTAAGAAAGCGAAAATTATAAATCCTTGCGAGTAAGGCATGTACTTGAAATCAAATGTGGCAATACAAACCACCAGTAGTATAAGCTTACACACCACAAAATTTTTAAAATGCGGATAACAGCACTTATAATAATACTCTACAAAATATGCAAGGCTTCTGATAATGCGTCAATGACGAATGCATAAATAGCGTGTATAGAGTGCAATACGGTGTGGTGAAATTGCGATAAACGTGTACCCGGGACAAGAAGAGACGTTTTTGCTCTTTAGCTTCAATGGCAAGCTGACAATAAGCTTTCAAGTTAATGGTTTAATGTTTTCTAAACTAATAGTATCTCGTACGTCTTTCAAAATGTTCACGCTTGGTTTGCCTGCCGCGTTCAAATAAAACATGTAGAGCAACTTTGGAAAACTAGTGAACGCGTTTCCGGTGTTGTGCAGAAAGTAGCGTGATGGCCGTAGGCAAAATTTTGCTGAGAATATCTATAAACAAAAAAAAATCGTATGAACTGTTCGTGCAATTATAGTGATTTATAGGTCAAAACCCTTTCGTGATGTTTTGAAAGTTCTCAAAATTGCACTCGCCTAAAGCTTGCTCGTGCAATTTTGAGAACTTTCAAACATCACTCGTGCCCATTAAATCACCCGAAAATTGCACACTCGCGTTCATACGAGTTTCCTATACCAATGAACAATTAGCAAACAACAGCTTTTATTCTGATTTCTATTAAACATCACGAGTGTCTGAGCTTACCAATGATTAATGATGAAATCAACCTAACATTCAAACAACGGTCTAATCGAGTGTTCTATAAAACGACGGATCGATCAGGTTTTCAACAAACATTCAACCGAGCGACTTTAATCGTCAAAAATCAGCAGCATGTTTATAATTTTGGCACTCATACTTCGATCTAGAATTGACACACGAGACGTCCCAAACGTGATAAAAAAACACCTAGCAGCAATCTTTCTTCTGTAAGGCAAACGGCATGTAGGGCTGCATTTTTTGTTCTTCAAACCGAAATTCATCCAAAGAAATCAACTTGCTTTCGCTGGCCAGTCGATTTTACTTCTTCGTACCGGATTCTTTCCAGAAGGTGTCGTCCCCAGCCTTTCCCTGTCCTATTACTGAGCACGCGCAGTTGAACATTATAAGCGTTGAATACAGTGGGCATGCGCTACCGGATGTCGTGAATTTCACGACATCCGGTTAGTCAGCGTTACCAGAGCCTACGTTTCGCCAACAACGTGACCCTAAGAAACGGAGGATCTGGGAACGGGAATGTCTTCGATTCTTAGGTACTGACCAAAAGGATCGTGGCCTCTGGGACGAGAATGAGATA
>MU827783.1:2822016-2972717 GCA_029204205.1 Desmophyllum pertusum | reverse complement strand
TCACCGTCCGTTGTCTCTGTTTTTTTTCTGAAAGAATATGGGCGGTTTGCATTTAGAGCATGATGATAATCTACTTTAATTCCCTAAGTCATTCAAGTATCTTATAGCTTAATGGTAGAGGGTCCGACTACTGTGCGGAAGGTCCACAGGTTCGACTCCAGCTGGTAAAACATTGAATTCTCTTAATTCTTGGAAAAATGCTTCCATGATAATTATTTAGTTAGTCTAAAGCCTGGTTCACACGTGCGACGCAAGCATAAGCGCAAGCAACATACGCAGGCGCAGTAACGTGTTGTTCGTTAGTGCCTTTTGTTAGAACAAAACAGAACAAAAGGCACTAATGATCAACACGTTACTGCGCCTGCGTATGTTGCTTGCGCTTATGCTTGCGTCGCACGTGTGAACCAGGCTTAAGTCATTACGGGCGAAAAGTCGATAATACGCGCCAAAAAAAGATAATTTTCGACTTCCGGATGCTGTCCGTGGCTCAAAAACGTCTGTGCTTAAGCTCTCTATTAATAGCAATTTTTTGGTGCGAACGTGTTGGTGTGTGGTTTTGAAACACGACGGAAAGGAGAGATAAATGTCTTTTATTTCCGCACCAAAACGGGAATATTTCCTTTTCCTACTTTCGCAAATAATAATTTGAACACTTCAAAAGTTTACATCGAAGATTTTTCGCTATGAAATGCCGTGGAATATGAGAAAACTTGAGTATATCATTATTGCTTCGTTTCTTGCATTTTCGCGGACTCTGACATCATGGGGCGCTTCGTGGCTATTTTTCAGCGAGTGTTCAGAAAAGAAACCCTAGTGTTCAAAAGATACGTTTTCACTCAGTAACAGGCGGATCCACTGCAAGATTTTAAATCTTAAGTTTACAGGCAAACTCTTATTCCAGACGAAAACCTTTTCAGTGTTTCGTATTTTTTAAAATCCCACCATTTTACCTATGTTGTTGCTATGGTTTCCTGGCAAGCGCTTAGGGCATGTGCAGACGTTATTCAGCCCTACCTTCTCGATCTTCGTAGCAGAGTTCTTCCACAGCCAGCCTAGTTCCTAGTCGAGCGAGCGCGCGAAGGCAAAATTCGTAAGCGGCGGAGCCGCGAGAGTCTGGGGCGGGAGGGTCTGAAAGACCGCGGTCTTTACTTGTTTTTTCTTGCTGTTGTTCTTTTTGTTTGATACTGCATATACGGTATTTTTGATTCTCTGAATATCAATGGCAATTAGATGGATTGGAACTTCAAAATATTTACTGCAAAATCTATGTTCAATATATGTTTATTCGACTGACTAGTTGCCCGGTCTTTCTGGTCTTTGCTAGATCCGGGAAAGGTTTATACCTTAACAGGAAAAATATAATTTTCAACAGCTTATTTCATTTATACTTTCTGCAAATAAAATTCCTCTGAAGGGAAACTAGTAATGTAAACATCTGAATAAAATAATATACTGTATTTAGTTTGTGTTTGTTTCTTTTGGAAATATTTTATTTTTGTTTCGATTCTTGTATTTAGTTCCCTGCTAGCAGAGTTCTCCTCCTCGGAAAAGGAGACTGTTAGCAGAGAATGTATTTAGTTAAACAATGGAATGATACAAATAATGGAATACATTCTATGCTACATAAAGAAAGGGAAGAGAGTATTTTTTTCTTTGTGACTTGACTTCAGCCACATGTAAAGCCGAAAGTCTAGTAACATTTATCTGTGCAAATTTTAAAAAACCCGCATAAAAAATAATTGGGAGAAAGGAAGTCGTGTCGAAACCCCCACGCCATGCACCAGATAGCCTACTGATACAGCGGCCTTCAGCCGCCTCTCATCGCTCCCAGCCGCTTGCGACGTTTTCTGAGCAAGAGAGTGTCTCTCTCATGAAAGGGAGAGATGATGGCGCTAGCAAAATGCGTGCTGTGTTGTACCTAGTTTTGGGTGAAATTAAGAACGGGCTCGCCAAATTGTTACTACTATTGGCGAAATAACTGAATACAGGTGTCCCCAATATACATGTAATCCGTCATCGCTTCTGCACGTGTCACGCCATGCCTGGCAACGCCATATTGGGGTGACCGTGGGAGCCTAGAGACCAATTAGCTATCGAAGCCGGAAGTAGCTGGAAGTGGGGGTTGCTCACCAAACAAGCTCAAGCTGTTCACAAGATTTTGTATGTTAGGTCACTTTGTTCCGCGAAAGACATTGAGGCATTGCAAGGTAAGTTAAGAGGACAGTTGAGAGAAATATATTTTTTGGCAGGCATTTTCACATGAAGAATTCAGATGAATTTATTGTGCACACCAAACGTGTGTAGAGCAAGACGGAGCTGTCGGCATTCCGGTATACCCTGGGTATAAAAATTGATAAAATGGCTATTAATTAATATGCTTCGCCTTTCCAGACATTATCCCCCTTATATTGTTTGTAATGGCGTATACAAATCAGAGCAACGTCGTACAATCTCTCGTCAGATAATCACATATTTAAGGGAGTGTTTCACGGTTCGGCGCATGTTCAGGCTTATCAACTTTATCCATCTAAAAAACCTACACAAATGTACTTCACGATACTTCAGTCGTCACATACTATAATTAGTCCAAGAAACACGACGAATGAGGAAAATTCACACAAAATTTCAACGGATTACACCGAGAATGTCGACATTGAATACCAGAATAAAATAACCAGAATAAAGTGTTGGCCCGAAGGATTTATTCTGGTATTCAATGTCGAGATTCTCGGTGTAATCCGTTGAAATTTTTTGGTCATTCGTCGTTGTGCTTGGACTAATAATTATAATATGTGATTGCTGAAGTATCGAGAAGAACATGTGAGTGGGGTTTTCAAACGGACAAAGTTGATAAAGCCGGCACATGCGCCGAACCGTGAAACACTGCCAATATAACTGCCAATATCAATTGTTTTTAAAAATTGCAAACTCATGCAACGTACTTGGAGAATCATTTGTTCATAAAATGCAGACTTCAGACTGCAAACTGGGTATAAAATGCAGACTGATATCAAAACTGTCATTTCGTCGTCTTCGTAATATTCAATCGCCTTCCGAGTCCGGCGTCGACAAAACCTGGATCGGATCACGGACCGGATCGCGGACCGGATCACGGACCGGATCACGGACCGGATCACGGATCGGATCACGGATCGGATCACGGATCGGATCAACAAAAAAATAATAATAATAATAAAAATAAATAAATAAAACCAGGAGACAAATCAAGAAATAAAACAAATAAAAGTGAAAAACAAATATATTAATGAAAAATAAAGAACGTAACATATATTGGAGCTCAGGCCACGCTGAAAATGATTTCCTGTCAAAACCCATGTTTACTATTGCAAAGTACTTTCACTGCAGTGTCGAGCATCTAGTGTCGCCATGCATGGACGAAGTCGTGAGTTACACATCATTTTATTGTCAGTTTTAGTATCCAAGTAACCGTCGCAGTTGTAAGAATTCTCGCTCGAGGCTTTTGTTTAGATGCTTTCCTAGATGTCTGTTTAGCGAGGTTAAAGTTTACCAATATGCCATCCAATAAAGCTTGTTTTGGCTCAGTTCTATTTATGTATTGGTCCATGCGTAGAGGTCGTCTATCGAGAGTTTATAAAAGAAGTGTATTAAGAGTTGCTTGAGGCGCAGCCAAGAGACAGTCGATCGATTGAAAATCGGCTTGCTCGCGTGCGGCCTGAAAATTGAAGCCGCAGAAAACAAACTGAAAGGAAACAAGCCACATCACTACAGTTTTGACATCCTCAAACGTTTGTCGTTACTATTCCAAATAACCACCATAGTGAATCAAGTTAATTTTCAAGTAAAAACCGTGAAATAAATGACTTTTTCTTCCTCGATAAGCGAAGTGGATATGTTCCCTCGGTGGTCCGCATTGATACCCATTGATGTTACGATCAGTACACACGGCTGTCGCACTGCTTATTTCCCGGCTTCAGAAAAACTTTTAGAGTCAAAATATTTTGTCATTTTTGTTATTTAGTCATTCTAAAGAAATTCGTCTTTGACTTACATCAAAATATCTTGAATTGCTTCGCACGAGGAAGAAATGTTGACGCCATACAGATGCGCGGTACTACGGATGAACGCTCGGATTCCACGCTCGTGCTACTGAATTTTGCCGGCTATGTCATTGGTAGAGATAACATTTCGGTAACATTTCGTCGAATTGCTAGTTGACTTCGACTGGGTAGATTTGAAAATAGCCTTAGGAAGTCTACTGGAAGTGCGCGGACAAACTCCAGAGTTCTCAAATTTATGGCTCTCCCGGCCCCACAGTCCCACTTCGCTCATATCATTTGAGTTTACAAAATCCACCGTCTTTTTCGTATGTTCTCGACCATCGCTTTAAAATGCATGGTATAGTATACCTTTGTCTAAATCTGGCGTGCTGCTGCAACGCCCAATAACGCACCTGGAAGGCGTTTCTGCGCACTTTTCGGATGTGTATCGCATCTTTCTGAAGTAAATGAGTGGACGCGAAGGATCGAACGTTCCCGGGTAGACGTCACACAGCCGCTATAAACTGTCGAAAAATCGAAAATCGAAAAATTTCTTCGCATTTAAGTTTCAAATTATAAGTACATTTATTTAAACGAATAAAAATGTTTGGGGTTAGGGGCACTTTAATGTTCCAAACTTATCTTTAAAAAGTATAGTATCCCAGGAAAGAGATATTGTTTCACATCATCAGGTTTTTGGTGTATTTCATATTCGTTTATGGTAGATTCAATTTTATATTAACGTTCATTGCAAAAACGTTCGGTTCACAGTAGTTACTTTAATGTAATCCGCCCAGCAGTGCTAGCGCCACTGTGCTTCACCACCGAAAGCTATTGTTCCACTGTTGAGCGCTTTATTTCAGAGTGCACGGTTTTTCTCGATCTAATAAAAGTTTTGTTTTTCACTTTTATTTATTTATTTATTTTTTTTTCTATTTTTTTTTTGTTGTTGATCCGAACCGTGATCCGATCCGTGATCCGGTCCGTGATCCGGTCCGCGATCCGATCCAAGTTTTGTCGACGCCGTTCCGAGTCCTCCTAATTAAAATTTTCGGGCTTCAATAATGTCATTAATCGTTAAACCGTAGCGTCCATTCGAATATCGAATGTTGATTTGCCTTGACAAAGTATCTCTTTCAATACCATAAAAACAAACTGGAAATTTGAGAGATTTGATAAAAAAAAAGATAGAGATAGGGGTTTGCTTCCTCGGCTTTTCAACTGGCTTTTCATAAATACTAGCATAGCGTTGACTTTAAAATTTTCATATTTGACAGCGATTACATTTTTGGGCGCCTGTGGATAGTCACGAAACCACGCTTGGCTTTTCCATTTCAAAGAATTCGATATCCATTTATTTCCTGTAGTTATAGGTATGGGACGCAGGAAGTTCAGCCCCCCTACCCCCACCCCCACTCCCCCCCTCCCTCCCTCCCGCACTTTGATCAAACTTCCAAGATGTGTTATATTTTTTTCAGTTATTTTGATGATACAGTTTATTTTAGTTGATAAAATCAAAGCACAATCTTATGTATCATGCCCGGGACAAATTGGTATCAGACATATAGACCCAGGCTAGCATACAAGGTGGGGCCACTCTCCAGGATCCATCACTGTATGGTCCTCTATGTACAACATGTACAGCTCATCGAACGGAAGATTCAAGTATTACTTATAACCAGTTTTGAATAATGTCCTAACACACCTTTTGGCATTGACTTTGGTTTAAAGGAGAAACTGTTTAATGAGGCGTAGGATTCTCAAATTACTTGCCCAATATTTGGTTTCACTGATATCATTGTCTGACTGAAGTCAATGTGCATTATACACAGATTATGACTTATTGACCATATACATGGCATGAGCAACCAATGGCGACGGCAGTTGGGCTGTCAGGAGGGTAAGTGTCGAGAAGAGTTTACGTTCGTATTTATTTATTTATTTATTTATTTCAATTAAATAATTAATTAAGTTATTTATTTATTTACTTATTTATTTCTGAAGAAGGTGTTTGGCCACATGATGTCACACGACGTGCTCATGATCATGGCCTAATGCTGTAAGGCGCTTGCAACTGAAGCCTAGCATATGTTTTTCAAATTTATACAGGAAAGAAAAACGTGTTGCTCGAGACGTAGCTAACTGCAACAGTTTGTCCGCACCCTTCTTCTTACCTTCGTGAGCCTGTGAGATGCATATTTCTAGTAATAAGGGTGTCCGCTTTAGAGAGAGTTGACCGTACTATAAGCTGTATTGAAAAATTAAATCCCTGAACTCTATTTTAGGTCCACGCTACATGGTGTGACAGATGACCAGAAACGATGGGTGGTGTTTGGAATTGCACTCAGCAAGGTCCTAGTTACCCAAATACGCCCCTTTGTAGAACAAGAAGTTCAAAAAGAGTATGCCAGGCTTAGCGCTAGCCACAGCATTCATACACAGAGCACATCTGGGCGCCTTAAGCATTGGCCAACATTTTTAAAGTACGAGAACATCAATGGTAACGATACATTGCCCAGGCTGCCAGGTGGAAGGTACGATTACTCCAAGTTTGACTGCCGAGTGACATCACATGTTGACTTTGCCAAGCTGTATGTGGAGAACCACATGGCCAAGTTTAACGCCTTTGATGAACACTGTGATGCATCGGCCGTGCTTGCACTGCTTGGTAAAGTGCCAGTCTTCTCTTACGTTGTTCAGAGTGCTGCTGGTGATGTTAGACAAGCTCGAAATGCCTGGGCACACTGTGTGTTCAGTGACTGGAATCCAGTGAATTATCAACAGAGATTTGTTGAGATGGAAAATCTAGCTAAAGCCCTGGGTCTGACAGCTGCAGTTGAGAAAGATCTTTTAGGAGAACTGAAAGACTGGGAGACAAAAGGTAGATTCCTTATTTCCAAAGCGTTCTTCGTAAATTAATTGCAGTGCTGCTCAATTACTTCCCTTGAATCAAGGGAAGAAATCATGCATTCAAAGCTACCGCATTGTCTGCTATCAGATCTTTTGTATGATTTTCGTTTTTTTTAATTGCTTGTAACTTATATCTACCTAGGCCTACCATTGTTTTACAACTTCTTACTTCCTTTTACAATTTAGTTTTATATATATATTTCTTAGCATAGTATATATCTCCTAGTATAGCTTTTTAGCTGATTTAGGAGTAACTGATTAAAGATTAAAGATTAAAAGATGAACTAGATATAGGACTTTCACTCAACTCACTCTTCCACACTAATGCGTCAGTTTTCATTTGGCTCCGTTTTCAAATGACGTCAGCGTTTTCAACAAAATTGTGTGACAAGTTGCACGAAACACTGCCTACTAGTGTAACAGCGCCTTTAACATAGCATGAAGTGACTAGGAGTATTGCAACTCCTTCTGGCTGGGATGCTAGTCCATCGTAGGTTTCCGGCTCGCTATCATTTTGTCAGGTTGCTCTTGACTAATTATACCAATTCGCCGATACTCATGCAGAGGGGCACTGCAAGAGTGAAGTCCCATCTAGTCTTCACGTCTATGAACTGAATTTGTGAGAATGTCAGCGGCCATGTAAGTGAATTTTGAAACGTTGCTGATATTTCTCTTCCTTGTTTGTTACTGCAGGCACTATACTGTGTATGAATGCTACTGTGGACCCTGATCTGTTAAAGTTGGTACAACAGCACGTTAACACACTGAGGACAGATGTAGATCAGTTGACATTTGAAGTGCAGGAGGATAGAGAGCGAGTATCACGTGCACTAAACGACATCTCAACAAGTCTTGACGAACTAGAAGCAAGAATGGCAAGTATGCAGTGTGAAATAGAAGTCATGAAACAAGAACAAAGTTCTCTGACAAACAAAGTAGATGCCTTGCAAACCGATGTGGAAACTCAACAAGAAGATGTCAATCTTCTGATCAAGTCTCAACAAGAAGATGTTAAACTTCTGATAAAGTCTCAACAAGAAGATGTTAAACTTCTGAAGTCTCAACAAGAAGATGTTAAACTTCTGAAGTCTCAACAGGAAGATGTACAACAACGGGTTGCTCATGTGGAAGACCAACTGAGTTCTGCCTTTCTTCAGGAGAATCGAGGTAACTTATTATATAAAGGTTAAGGTCAAAGTCTGTCTACAAGCCTAGGTGGCTAATCAGGCCGGTGCTTAACTCTGGTTTCCATAGCATGAAACGACTTGGAGTATCGCTACTCCCCTTGGGTGGGATGCTAGTCCATTCGATTTAAATAAAAATAACTGTAATAATATATATTTATTTATTTATTTGTAGTAAGAATAAATAAATAAATAAATAAATAAAAGTATCTGTACCTGGCAATTCGCCGGTACCCAATTTATCCAGGGTGGAGAGAGAGGCACTGCGAGAATTTAAAACTATCTTGCCCAAGTACACAATACAATGACATTATATTGTGATCTAAAAGTTACGATTTTAGTTATAGGCAGTAAATTAGATAATAATTTATTTTGAAAACACCAATTATGGGCTTAAAATTAGGAATAAATGTCCTCTGGTGGAACGGATTTTTAAAAACACTAATGCATTCGCCGTTGGATCGAAAAATGCCCCAAGATTGAGACCACTACTTTTTGGGCCTTTCCTGGAATTACCTGAAAAAAAAGCCTTTGCCGGAACTGGCCCGAAAGGATTAAAGCCAGTATCACCATGTATAGTCTTAAGAATAATTCTGTTTTTAAAAAAATTGCACAGTGGTTTAACGGGAAGGTTGTCATTTTCTTTCAGAGGACGGCAGTTATGAAGGCTCAGCAAATGTGGTGTCTCAACAATACCACAGCAATGTGTCTGTTGGTAAGTTGTGATTCAAAAGTCTCAGTTAAAAGGTTCGCTATTTTTAGCGGCGACACTAAAGACACTGAATAAGGGGTCCAATTTATGATGTACCCACACATGTTCTCTGCGTCAAAAGCCCGAAATTCCAACACGCGGATGTGAGAGAAACAATAGACAGGATTTAGGCGGGAATAGACTCTAATGTCAATGCGTAAATTCGCCCTCGAGTCCCATAAAAAAATAATTGGGACTCGTTTTTGAACCCAAACGTGTTGAGCGTTTTTTGTTGTGAGTTAATAGACATGTTTAGTTTTTAACTTTTTGGTGATGTTACTATTTTGCTCCGTATTTTCTTATTTGATAACGATTTGCTCCGTTTTACCACTTGTCGCATATATTTTTTTACGCAATATTTATAGCCTGCGTCGCAGATGAACTCAACCGCCGGTTAAGTCCTCATTCAATCTGAACTTCACCGAATCCTGAGTTCATTGGTGACGAAGGCTAGATATTTATAAATCTACAACAACAAAAAACAGAAAGATAAGGCTATCTTTTAATTTCATTTCAGAGATTGCCAGTTTTGAAGCTGACATCGCATTTTTTGCCAAGCGTCACGATCCAGATACAAGACAGTGGCTTTTTTGACGATTTTGGCGCCTGGTTCCGAGATCCTGGCGACTCCAGAGCCTATGTTCTCCTTGGCGATCCAGGAGTCGGCAAAAGTGTGCTCGCAGCAGTCCTGGCACAGCGCACGAGAGGGGCTGGACACTTAGGCGCTGCCTACTTCTGCCGTCACAACGATGGCACAAGAAACGATCCCAGGTATCTTCTTGGGACTATCGCTAGTCAACTCTGTGATTGTAATACTCAATACAAAGCGATTGTAGGGGGAGAGGGTGGGGTAAAAATGTTGTCCAATTCCAAACTTCGCGTTCGGGAACTCTTTACCAAATTATTACAAGAGCCATTAAGCAAGTGTCCGCCTTCTCATCAGAGAAAGTTAGTCATAATTGATGCTCTAGATGAGACAGAGTACGAGTCCAGGGAAGATTTTCTTGATCTTATAATGCACCGTTTCCCCCTGCTTCCTGAATGGCTGGTGTTCTTTATCACCAGTCGCCCTGAAGACACGGTGCAGTTCAGATTGAAAAAGTACAACCCCTGTGTTAAAATTTGCGCAGGAAACAGCGTTCGACACAACTTTTATCATCAGCACGAGCAGGATATTCAAACATTTTTGAAGAAGAGAATCGATTTTTCTTCTTTACCGTACTCGGTAGATGATATCTCAAAAACGTGTCACGGATTGTTCTTGTATGCATATTACATTGTGGAAGAACTGAAGCTTTCTGTGGATTCAGGTAAGAAATTAAATCCGTTAAGCGATCTTTTCCCTGGAGATATTGACGATTTCTTTCAGCAAAATTTTGAGCGCGTCTATGAGCAAGTGGAACAGGATATCTTCAAGAAGCTGTTTGGTTGTGCCATCATGGCCCCTTCTCCGCTTCCTGTCTCAATTATTTCGTACATTCTAAAGAGAGAAAACTCAGATCGCAAGGAGCAACAAGTGATCGATGCTGTATCGCAATTTGTGGTGTTGCGAACGTCTGATCATACATTAACTTTCCTGCACAATCTGATTCCTGCGTGGTTGACGGACAAGAACAAATCTTCTCGAAAGTTGTTCATCGATAAGAAGATCGCAGGTGAGTATCTCAAAAACGTTTTTGTTGAAATTCTCTCTGCTGTTGTCGATGAACCGCCTTCAACATCCACATCTATTGACGCGGATTTGGTGGCATACGTTTCACGCTTTGCCGTTCGCCTTTTGTGTCCGTTTGGTGGAAAAGATTCGTTGAAAACTGTTTTCAGCTGCTTAACAAGTTATCACTTCATGGAGAGAAGGATGCTAAGTCGAAGAATTGAAATTTATCACCTCCTTGAAGATTTTAAGCTTGCAGCCGGTTGTCTTCCTGTCGAAGAGAAAGAGAAACAGGAAATCCTTCAAGAGATTTCATTTACTCTTGAAAGCAATGTTCTTGTTCTCTTAGAATGCCCTCACCTTCTACACTCGTGTATACGAAACGCTTCTAAAGCTGTCCGAGAGACCGTTTTGATTCCTCATGTGTCAGCACCTTGGTTGAATGTGTATGCTTTTCCTGACGCTGAAATTGGTCACATGCACTGCTTTGCCACGTCATCTGATAAGAAGACAGTGGCTGGAGCAAAGGGTCGGTCTCTGCTATTCTTTGATGCATCTACAGCAGAAACAGTGCGCGGCCCTTTTGAAATATGCGGGGATACCATTGTTAAATTGACCAGTTAGAATTTTCTCCTGACGGTAAGTTTCTATTCTTTGGACGGCTCGACAAGTGGTTTTCTGTTGAACGAGGTTGTGTCGAGGACTTTCCTCAGTTCTCAGGCAATTCTCATATCTATAAATGGGGCGTATTTTCTCGCGATGGAAACTGTATTGTCGTCAAAAGGAATTGGTCGTACAACCCAATCACTTGTCAAAGTGAGTCTTGTTTGGTCAATTTACTTGCTCTGTGGGCTGTAAAGGAGATTAAGCAGAGCCGAGATGATGAGATGACTGTCTGTTTTAATCGACAGATACGGTATAACAAGCCAATGGCAGGAGTGCAAATAACACGCTTGCTCGAGCGTCTTGGATTGGAAACAATCTTGAATCAAACTCGTGAGACTCGCTTTAGTTATAATCCGACTTGTTCTTACTGTTCTCGATTAAAAAAACTAACAGAGTCAAACCAGGAGTCCTCCTTGGAAACTGTACGTCAACTTATCATTGAGCTTTACCCTAACATATTCCAATATCAGGTTTGGGATCTACAGTCTGGGATGCCTGTGTTACATCAAGTTTTTTTGCAAAGTGTTCAGTTGAACCCGTTCACTTATTTGTGTCACGTGACCTGTAATTTTGGTCAACGGGGATGGAAACTGCAGTGTTCTGACATAGACAAAGACATGTCAGTGTGTAACGTTGCTGTAGTAAACGCTGTTTGCCGTACTTTGTTAGGCCGCAGTTTTTCTTTAGAGCGTCGGCGAGAACTGGAGCTGAAGTGGGAGCAGGTACGGGTACGTGTGCTGGAGTGGGTGCGAGAGCGAGTGCGGCTGCGGGTGTTGGAGTGGGTGCGGGAGAGGGAGATGAAAGGGGAGCAGAAGGCGATGCAGGAGCTGAAGTGGGATCTGAAGTGGGAGTTGGTGCAGGAGCTGAAGCTGGAGCTGATTCAGAAGCTGGATCAGATGCGGGAGCAGGAGCTGCGGGAGCTAAAGTGGGAGCTGGAACAGGATGTGTCGCGGGAGGTGGAGCAGGAGCTGGAGCAGGAGCTAGAGCGGGAGGTGAAGCAGGTGAGGGAGTGGGAGCGGAATCGGGAGCTGATGCGGCAGCAGGAACTCGTGCGGCAGCAGATGCTGGAGCTGGAGCGGGAGCTGCTGGAGCTAAGGGGGGAGATTTTAGTGTCTTCTGAGTCGATCAAGGAGTTTGGCAATAAGGCGTTTGAGGTTGGCGTTTGGATAAACATTCCTAAAGGTTTTCAAGATCTCGTTTATAAAATAAACAGAGATATTCTCATTTGCATGTCACCACAAAGAAAATGGATCATCGAGGCTGATAGTTTTCTGAAGATGTGTGTTTTGTCAAGAGGACAACAAGAAAAACATTCTTGTAATGATGATAAGCCAGAACATAAAATCAGCGAAGTCGTGCGATTTACCTTTACGAATGATGATCTCTATTTTGTTTATTGGTCTGTACGTTCACTGCACGCCTTATCTCTGCAGACAGGCACAATTTTCACGAGTGTGTCGGGATGTAACCTTTTCTACTTCACAAGAGAAAGGCAGGTTGGTTATTTGTTTTCGTAGTGGTACCGAAGAAAGATCCATATTTTTGTCAAATTTATTTAGTCCTTTCAAGTTTATTCCAATGTCGTCGGTTGAACCATCAGTAGTAACAAAATCCATTGCCGCCGTGTTCCGTTCAAGTGATACCGTTATATCTATAAGTTCTGACTCGATGGTTACATTTTGTCAAACTACTGAAGATAAAGAAGGCATCGCCTTTATTTCTCAGTCCTTATTAACAACGACTGATCCACAGGTGCTCCATGTGAATAATTGTATGTTCTCCCCAGACGGCAAACTAATGGCCATTCACCAAGGTACTAAGGTACAGATGTACAGTTTTTGCAGAATCTGGATTGAAGAAGTTCCTTTACACTGTATTTGAAGCAGAATGTGAGCTGTTGGTGGCGTGCTTTACATTTTCAGCTGATAGCACCTCACTTCTCTTGTGTATACAGGATAGCGGAAATGATCAACATTTCTATGTGTGGGATATTCAAGAGAAAGTTATGTCAGCCTCTTTTAAATCACCAGCATTTTTGACTGTGGAATGTTGTTGTTGCCTTTCATCGAGTACACCAGAGCTTATCTTGTGCGGTGAGTACGCGATTGAGATCTGGGAGTACACTAAACCTTCCTGCCGCTTATTGACAAGACGTGCAGTCGAAAGGCCTTACAACTCTGTCACGTTCAGTCAGTGCATTATTTCATTAGATAATCAGCTTCTAGTGTGCTGCATCGCAAACAGAATTCTGGTCTACAGTCGCCATGATCCCGATGTCAATTCATCCAAGCGAGTTCTCCGCGGCCATCTTGGTAGAATTGAATTTTGTCGGTTTTTGAAAGTAAATCGTTATCTTATTTCCTATGGTGTTGATGGTATGGTTTTCCTGTGGGACATAAACGAGTCTAAAGCTGCTGGATTCGCAACAATTGCACAAGGGAATGAAAGCATTGTAAGCATGGCCGTGTCCCCTGAAGAAGACAAAGTCGTTTGTTTTACATCCTCTGGTCGATTGTGCACAATAAAACTCTGTGGGCTGGGCTCTGCGCTGTCTTTTAGACCTTTGGCATCTTTGGCGGCACCGATGAAAGACAAAATTGAGACATCTGAGACAAGTCTACAATTGCCAGAGCAAATCGCTTCAACATCTCAGATTGAGACGTCACCCGTTGAGCATGACACGACCGAGTCATTAAGCAGTTCTGACTCTGAAGAATATTACTTAGAAGATTTGGACGAATCCGACTAAATACTTCATTCACTGAACGAAACTGCCCTAACCTCTAATAAAGGTGACTGAATTCATAATGAATTGAATTCAGTCACCTGGGCGGATACATGAAGGGGTGCGCTAGGTCGATTGCCGCTTTTCGAGAAAATGAGCCCGCGCTCCAGAGGATCGATGACTAGAATTGAGAGAGTGAGCCTAGGGGTGCGCGAGGTCGATGTGTTCAATCAAACCTCCTATATACTAAGGCCGTTACAAGCGAAACCTAACGTTTCTGTAGATTATGGCATGCATTTGTCTTGACGCAACGAAGCAGCAAAATTTGAAGCGCGAAATTCAGTGGGTGACGAGAAAAAGGCATAAAATAGAATGTGATTTTGTATAGGCATTTTTTACCGAAATTCAACACTGTCTCCTTTACTGTTTCTATTTTCAAAGGTAGTCAATGCAAACTTTAGACCAATTAAACAACTGCAAACAGGCCGTCAAAAAGCTGGTGTTAGTATTTTCGACAAACGATTTAATTTGCTAAAGGACTTGAAGCATATTTCTGATACCCAAAAGATATAATATGACCACGAAGCTAGTGTCTTTAACGAACATTTGCTCTTTACGGCGCAGGGTGCATTGATCTAATCAAATGAATGTTTGAGTTATAATCCAGCAGTTCCATATATATATACACAGTCGAAGCTCCCGTAAGCGGACACCCTCAGGAACAAGAAGCAGAAAAGTGTCCGCTACTGGAGCTGGCCACTCACGGGAATGTGTAAATACAGAGTTTGTATGAGCTAGATAGAGTTCAAACGGGGTTAGAAACTGAAAAGTAGAAATCAGGTGTCAAAGGCGCCGACGCACAAAGCATAAAGAACTCAGACTCAGGACATGTATGTTGGTGACCCGGTGAAGATCTTAACATCAATCTCTCCCTGGACTTCAACTCTGTTTTAAAAACTCCAAACTTTTAAGTTAAAACAATCATCTTTTTTATGTTTGTAGTTAACCCTTTCAGTCCCAGGCTCTCTTGATAACACTTTCAGTCCCAGGCTCAAAGATTCAATTCTCCTGACCGGTTACGAATACATTTGTTTTAACTTAGTTGATGAGAATTTGTTGTTACATCCATAGTTAATAGAGGGAAATGGTTATGAAGCCCGGCAAACTTCAAAGGAGCAAACAAAGAGGACAAGATTTATGTTGGAAGGTCCACGACCGTGCACATCTTTTGTTTTGCGCTCATACAGTATGCATCAATTACGTAATCGTAACGTTTCTATTGGTTAGTTGCTTGAACACACGTAGCCACCTATTGTATTTTGTCAGGTTTTGTGCACGGTCAACACCCAAAATAGCGAACAAAAAGATATAACAAAGAACTTTTCCGGGCTTCATAACCATTTCCCTCTATTAACTATGTTACATCAAAGCCATACTGTTCCCAGTTGATGATTTTCTTTACTCTCCTCACCTGTCTGCTTGTGAATGTATTGATATTGTAAGGAGAAATTAGATGTTGGAAAGAGTTACTTACGTATAAGAATTGAGATTGACTATTTAAAATACATTGTAATCAAAATATGCAAATGCAGTTTAGTATGTTATGAGTTTAAGCCCCGATCAAACGGTATCCACCTTTGTCTCAACATTCTCTCAACATTTTGAGAGTCGATGTTGAAGCCGTTTGACATCCCCATGTTGAGAAGACTTTGATTTCGTTTAAACTTTGTCTCAAAATCACAAACATCTTCTTCAACATTTCTTGTGTTCTCTACATGTTGAAGCCGTTTGATACGGCATGGTCTCAACATCTCTCAACATGACTCAACACATGTTGAGACAAATATATGTTGAGACCGTTTGATCGGGGCTTTAGTTTTATTAGAGCATTTAATCAATAGCAGAGATAAATCGTGGATTGTTTTCTAATTTTTTTAAAAATATAAATGTATAGTGTATAAGTTGTTATTAGAGTGATTTTACTTGAACCATGAAATAGTTACTACACTATTTCTTTTGTTTATTTTTCACTATTTAGCACTAACTGTTAGGTGTTGTTTCACAGTTTAAATAAAATCACTCTATCAGCGTTGGCTAAATACTAAAGTTTATAGAATACGGTTTTTGGAAAGAAGTTCAGTGATAAATGCATATTGTTAAGTAAATACAAGAGAGGATGTCATCTAAGAGAAGCATTTCCCATACATGGGTCTCTTCCAATGATAATTGTTTGAAATCTGTTTTTAATTTTCAGTCCATAGCTGAGCTATATTAAGAGCGCGTTCGAATAACGTGATGTCGGATCCTCAATCAGGAGGAAATAAAAATAACTTTCCCAGCATGACGCGAAACTATTAATAGATTTCAAAAATTATCTTGGGACACGGTGAATCCTTCCCTTAGATCATCATCTCTTGGTAAATTACATTAGGTTACCATTTCTACGGGATGACAATCTTAGAGTAGAATTGGCACAGAGATATATATATTTTTATAGGCGATCACAGTTAAATCAATATATTTTTCTATACCTTATATCAATGTAATAAGAAACATTGTGAACGAAGATTAATATTAGGTGTAGTATAGGTATAAACTACCGATGTTTCGGTTAACTGAGATAAATCTAAAATGCTTCAACAGGAGTTTCTTTTATCTCCTTAAGTTGTTTCATAAGTACAAATATTACTGAGTTATTTTAGTCATATTTTTAGGGATCAAGATTGGAAACTTTCATGTTGTATGTTCTTTTATAATTAAGGTATTGCTAAGTAATTAAACGATTGTATTAGGCCCGGGTCGCATTTTGGAACTAGTTTTGTAACTTTTGGTGGATGTCATCAACTTAAGCTTCAATTATATATAGCTAGTGCGACCTACGCGTTTCAAGTAGGTTGGATACAACAATAATTGAATTGTTTTAGACAAATGGTTAGATACAACATTAATTGAATATTTTTTTAGACGAAGGGTTAGGTACAACATTAATTGATTTGTTTTAGACAAAGGGTTAGATACAACATTATTTGAATTGTTTTAGACAAAGGGTTAGATACAACATTAATTGAATTGTTGATAAAATAAGTAACTAAACAGTCGTGTGTTTCTGATTGTATATGTAGTACATTACAATGAATAAAATTGTAACATTCATTCCGTAAACAAATTTATTCTAATTAACATTGACCTGGGCGCGAAAGGTAGATGTTTATCACTATGGCAATGTATGTTTGTGTGGGTTGCTGGAGACGCGGTGACATAATGGTTAGCGCGTTGGACTCTGGATCGAGCGTTCCAGGATCGAGCCTTGGCCGGGGTCACTGTGTTGTGTTCTTGGGCAGATACTTAACTCCCATTGTGCCTCTTTCCACCTAGAGCCTGGTTGTTCAAAGGATGGATAACGCTATCCGCCGGATAAATCGCTATCCAACGGTTAGCGTAATTTGTTTCGTTAACACTTATCCACTGAATAGCACCGTTCATCCGCTGGATAGCGTTATCCACCCTTTGATGAAATGGAGCCAGGAGTATAAGTGGGTACCGGCGAATTGTCAAGGCAAATTGACAAAAAAAAATGGAGGGCTACCTTCGATGGACTGGCATCGATACCATCCAGGAGAATAGTACTTTATTATACATGCAAGTCGTAGTCTCGTGGAATTGGGTATGTTATCCGCATGGGTCTCTCCCATTGGCACAGCGGTATTATATTAACCGCTCCCTTGAATGAATATCGCATTTCGAAGTCTTTCGACGGCAAAACACCACAACTACAGCTCAAAGATCGCGACCCACCATCCCACCCTTTGCAAACTGTGTTCGGTGCTCCCGCTCCTCCAGCGACACTTAGTTCATGACTGCGCCGGAGTGTTGCTCTCCATATCTTAACCCAAGAACAATGACGGCAGGAAGAATATAGTACTATTCAAATGACTTTGAATAGCGATACTCCGAGCTAGTCGCTTCATGCTATCAGTGGAAACCGGAGTTAAGCGAGGCCTATATAACTAACACTGCATTGGTAATTAATAACTTTAATGAAAGAGAATGAGATCTCTCCAACGGGATTCGAACCCATGATCTTGCCTTACAGAATCCCGATCGATGACAAGGCTGCACAGGTGACGATACAGGGGGTGGATTGGGTAGCTAGCCACCTCCTAAATCCGCCTAAAAATAGCAACCCATTAAAATAGAAAATAAATACAAGCACACTGAACAGACAGGTGTCAAAATTGTTGTTATTTTAGCTAAAATAAAATAGTAATACAAATTATTTGCTGACAGACACCCCCGGTCCTGTTGAAATCCTGGATCCTCCCTTCCTGCGCTATGGACGTTTTTACCTTGGAAAGAAGAATTCATGATTGTTTTCTGTTGTCGATTGCTTGTTAGGATGGTTGACGCATTTGTTGATGGATTTCAGCCATTGAGCTGATTCTTTGGTTCTTTGGTTCTATCGTGACATAGCTCCTTTAAAAAGATCGGCTGAACCACAAAATTATCTGATGAGGCTTTTAATAATAAAATCACCATGCATATATACAAGTAAAAATGTACGACTCAAAGTAGCGGTTAAGTTCATTAGATTATCTTCAAAGTGAAAAACACCAAACTCTCAAACAACTTTCAACGATCGCGGATCCAAAAGGGAAGATTAGCTGATTCCAAGTTTTGATTCAGGATTTATTTTTTTAACTCTGGGTGAGAATTCTAAATGCAGACTTTGATTTGCTGCGTGATAATATTAATCAATCAATTCCAATTGGTATATCTTCGTCTTCCAATGCTTAATTACTTGGGTTCTAAATAGTTTCTGTGCTCATTAATGGTTTCTCGACAAATCTTCCATGTTCTCTGACACATCATTTACTGGAATATATTCTGTTTTTTCTAATGCTTCATTCTTAACCAACTACTTTCTGCGTTCTCAAATTCTTTATTGCATGGAATAGTTTTTGTGTCCTCCAACGCTTGATTGCTTAGTCTCCACTGCCCTGCAATCCTTGATTTCCAGGAATTGTCTCACTGTCCTGTAATTCTTGATTTCTGGAATAGTTTCACTGTTCTTCAATTCTTGATTTCCAGGAATAGTTTCACTGAACTGCAATTTTTTATTTCCAGGAATTGTCTCACTGTCCTGCAATTCTTCATTTCCTGGAATTGTCTCACTGTCCTGTAATTCTTGATTTCCTGGAATAGCTTCTATGTTCTCGAATGCTTGATTGCCTGGAATAGTTTCTGTGTTGTGTAACTTTTTATTACTTTGAATAGTTTCGCTGTTCTCCAACTCTTGATTGCTTGGACTCGTTTTGCTGCCCTCTAAGACTTGAGTACTTGGAATAGCTGTGTTCTCCATTTCTTGATTGTCTGGAATGGTTTCACTACTCATCTTCAATTCTTCATTGGTTGGAATAATTTTGTTGTCTTTCAATTCTTGATTATTTGGAACACTTTTGTTTAACTTTAACTCTTGATTGCTTGGAATAGTTTTTTCATTTTTCAATCCTTTATTGTGAATATTTTCTTTGTCTTCCTTCTCTTTTTTCGCTCTCTTTTTCTTTTGACTCCTACATGAATATACGAAAGTTTCGTTAATTAATCTAAATTGTACTTCATGATACCACATGCAATAATTGAACGTAATATATCAAACACGAGAGAGCGTGTTTCATCCAATTTCCAAACACCGAGATGAAAGTTGAAAATACGATGCGTAGTGGAATATTTTTGATGAAATTCTAGGTGTCTGGAAATCGGATGAAACACTTGTTTCCTATATCTTCTCAATGGAAACAAAAATTAAGGAAACTAAGGAGTAATGCTTATTAATACTAGATATCCAAACCACCGTCGGCACGGTTATGATTTCCTTTGTTTTAACGTAATGAATTATTAATGAGTTTGAGAAATCACTAGAAAAGCCAGTCTTTCGGGACCTAATCCAAAAAGCATGGTTAGAAATTTTAAGTGTTTAACCTGGTCATAATAGAAATTTCTTCACAAAGTTTATTTCTTTGATTTGAAATAGGGCGAGAGCTTATCAGCTGAACACGTTTGGAAAACGACGTGAATGTTGGTAGAAACACGACGAGAAATAAATTATTCAGTCAGTGACACAAGCTAAAAATATTCCGAGTTCTCCCAACAGGAGTCGAACCTATGACCTTCCACTCACTGGTCGGACACTGTACCACTGAGCTACAGGAGACTCGTGGGAGCTACGTACACAACGTAGGTCATATACACCTATTTCAATTAACGTTGTCGGATAGAAATGTGTTTAAAAGCCCGCAAGACAAGACCGAAAGGTAGCATGGGTAAAAGTATGAAACTGCTGCACGCACCGAATACTAATGAGAATAACATGAAAAACATTATTTATAACGTTTTCTTTTTGTTTTAAACCTGTAAAAGTAAGCTACTTTTAGCCAAACTAATTTTTAGCAGAATCAGCTAGTGTAAAAACATGGAAAAACAAATTAGACACATTATATAATTCGGGGCAAACCAAATACTTCACGTGCGAAATAAAAACGTGTAGATTTCTTTTCCAGCGATATGCAAATTCCAATGAATACCCAGACTACCGCTTGGTCTTGTCTTGTAGGCTTCGCGCTTTTATCCGATTTTTATCCGACAACGTTAATTGAAATAGGTGTATATCTAGGTTCAAATGTCACAAACATACTGCTAGGATCAGTCAGTTTTGTCGATATATGAGACATGTATGGACATGAGCTGAGAAAAGAAAAGAGCTTTATGCAATAAAAAAAGTAACTGAGCAACAGCCAATCAGAGACCTCCCCGGGTCAGAGACACTACAGTTACGTCATCATGTACCAACCTGTAAAAGAACATTCCCAAGCCATTAAATAATATCATCAAGGCAGACATGACGGCCAGTTTTTTGTAAGGTGCTTCATTGGAGTACACTGCTCGCCGTATCATCTTTGTTGGTGTTTTGCGCGGGATGGCAATTCTTTTGTTAGTGTGTTGTTTGATCAAAGGAGGAGTAACTTCACCGTCCGTCGTCTCTGTTTTTTCTGAAAGAGTATGAGCAGTAAGTGTAGTTGTGTCACCTTTTTTTTATCATATACAGTCGAAGCGAACACCCTCGGTAAGCAGAAAAAGTGTCTGCAACTGGAGCTGGCCGCTTATGGCAATGTGTAAATACAGAGTTTGTATGAGCTAGAGTTCAAACGGGGTGTTGTCAAGGTGGCCGTAAGTAGAGCTGCCTGCTTACCAGAGTGTCCACCCAGAGAGCTTCGACTGTAATGTGAAATTGTTGGCGGCGCGGTGGCTTAATGGTGAGTGCGTGGTAGTAGGAATTGGGTGGTCCTGGGTCGAGCCCTGGCTGGGGTCTTTGACAGGCACTTTACTCTCACCGTACTTCTTTCCACCCAACCCCGCAGGTTGTTCAAATGATGGATGATGCTGTCCATCGGATAAATCACTATCCACTGGATAGCGAGTTACAACCGGGACCAGGACCCTGTTGTTCAATGTTTTGTTAACAGCTATCCAGTGGATAGCGATTTATCCGGTGGATAGCGTTAATCACCCTTTGAACAACTGGACCAGGAGTATAAATGGTTACCGACCAGAAGCCATTTTCGAGTTTTCTTTCACCTCTGTTTCAAAACAAGTCCAGATGCAAAACCTTTCATATGAAAATAAGTTTTACTATCAAGTTCATTTTCATGCAAATCCAACTCCTTTTCATTTGGATTGGTTTCGCACAATGACTCGGTATGAAGCGGAGGCCAAAGACAATGGAAATGATCTATTGTTGGGGCAACCAAACTGGGGTGGTGTGGGCCACTCTGTGAGGCACTCTGGTCCGAGTGAAGATTTGAAATTTGTGAAACATTTTTTTTTATTGTCCTTTGAACTTAAATGCCCTTGACACCAACTGAACATGTTTTAGAAATAGAACTGGGTTGAAAACATATTGTACGCATAGTCCTCAACAATTGCTTATTATAATATACTCGCCACAGGATATTGCAATTTTGGACAATCTGATTGGTTCCCTACTCGAGGCATATGAGGCAATGTACCATTACTACCTTATTTGGGAAGCCCGCTAATTACGAGTTTGGGGCACGTGCACGTATGCAAAGTCATGTTTTTCAAAGTAATAGAAATCCCATTTTTCCCCTGTTTCCTCGTTCTTTCCCCGGTAATTTAATTGCAATATCCTGTGGTGAGTATATTATAAAACAATTATTCCACGAAATCGCCTCATAGCCAACGAGGCACGTATTGTACAGCTCGCAGTTATCAGCTGTGTTGCATACCACTTATGTATACAGTCGGAGGAACAACTACCAATTCCGTCTCCGAGGCGGGACTGAGCCCGCGATTGATTGGATAATAACAATCGGAAACTCTTCAAGTGCTTCAATGAAGATTTGAAGCATAGTTAATAGAGGGAAATGGTTATGAAGCCCGGCAAACTTCAAAGGAGCAATCAAAGACGCCAAGATTGATGTTGGATGGTCCACGACCGTGTACAATCTTTTGTTTTGCGCTCATACACTATGCATGAATTACGTAACCGAAACGTTTCTATTGGTTAGTTGCTTGAACACACGTAAACACCTATTGTATTTTGTCAGGTTTGTGCACGGTCAAGGCCAAAAAAAGGGAACAAAAACATATAACAAAGAACTTTGCCGGGCTTCATAACCATTTCCTTCTATTAACTATGTTTGAAGTGCCGAAATCGACACTTGTTCCCCTGACTGCTTGGAAAAACATTTCAAAGGTTTTAAGCCCTGGGGTTGTCAATCAAGTCGCGTATTGAGGGGGGGAGCTAGGGGGGTGAATTTATGTTCTCAAAAAGTAAATATTTTACAAGACCATTTTGGAACCTAAATGTTACATATATTAACCAAATAGTGATCAATTAAATTTTAATTATTATTATTAATTATTATTAATTAATTTCATAATTTGCTAATAGACCTTTCACCGAAGTCTCGTAAAAATGTGCTGCAAACTCGTGGACTGTATAAGAACCCAACTTTCCCAATTTTTACGAAGCAATATGTGCCAGGGGACAAACTTTACCCCCCCCCCCCCCCCCGGCATACATTTCTTAAAAAAATAAAAATAGTTTTGAAGTTTCATATTTCCGCAAATTTCAGGCAGATTTTTACACGACTTCGCACTACCATGAAAAGGTATGTTACAGGTTAAAAGGTAACATGGTGTCCGAAGCTTACCAGAACAATCCTTTCCTGTGTAACCTGCTAAACAAGTGCACTGAAAAGTGCCTGGGATGTTTTTGCAGACACTATTCGCTGGACACGGGCTTTTCTGACATTCATCGATTTCTGAGAAATAAAAAATAAAAAATAATTTAATGCATAATTTGATGCATAAATTAATAAGCATAATTAATGTTTACAGCCCATCGACCGAGCGAGTGAAAATTTGCATATTCGTCGTCACTGCTGGAACTCATTCATTGCATTTCATGCATTCATGAGTTAAAAATGAAATATTCGCAGCGTTATATTACACCAAGAGAATATGAAGGGTAAGAGAGGTAATGTCCCATACATGGGTCATTTCTATGATAATCCATCTGATGCTATTTTTAGATCAGCTACGCGTGAGTCAATAGCCAATCAAATTACCCTATTTATGACACGTGATATCTTCTCTTTTTTTTTTCTGCGTGGATAGCCGCGCGATCGCGCGTGGAGTACACGTTTCTTTTGCGAAAACAAAATGGCGGAAGATGCGGAGATCCGTTTTGTCGATGAATCTCAGTATGGTAAAGTTGTTTCAGCCACAAAAGCAATGGGAAAACGTTCTCAAAAGAATTCTCCGACATGGCTGATATTAAAAGAACGTCACGAAGATGAACTGCTGAGTTCTACGTTAGAAAGTGACGATAGTGAACTAGACGAAGGGGAAGGAGAAATGTCAGATAATATTATTTGTCCTGACTATAGCACATCTTCCGATGACGGGGAGGTAAAAATAAATATTCCTCCCATAAATGAAAGCCTAGGGCTTCCAAATTTAAACTGACGGCTGACAAACCAGGTGAGAAGCGCAAAGAGTCGAGTTCAAGCCGAGAGCAACCAAAAGTAAAAGATAGTAATCATTCATGATTGCTTGCTTATTACAATTTGCATTTTGACTAAGCATAAGCTTATAGTTTATCCACATTATGTCAATACATTCATATGTGAGCAAGCATGTACATCATCTTGAGAATTAAATAAAGCAATTTTAAAATCTTATATCCCTAAAACTTACAGGATATCAGAGTCTGTACAGTGTAAATAAATTAATTTAATTGCAGTGCTCAAGACTTGATGATTAAATTTATATCATTTCACTTGTGAACTGTTTTACTGAATACACCATTCAAAATTGTCTTTTTAAAATCTTATATATCCCTAAAACTTATCAGAGTCTGTACAGTATAATTTCACTTTGCAGTGCAGTGCTAAGACTGGATATTATGTTTATGATTAAATTATTATTTCATTTTAATATGTGAACAGTTCCACTGAACACACCATTCAAAATTGCCCTTTCAAAATGTTATATATATCCCTAAAAACGTACCGGATATCAGTCTGTACAGTGTAAATAAATTAATTTCAGTACAGTGTTCAAGACTGGATGTTATGTTGATGATTAACTTATATTATTTCACTTATAAACTGTTTCACTGAACACACCATTCAAATTATTATTTTACTTGTGAACAGATTCACTGAATACACCATTCAAAAATTATTTTCAAAATCTTATATCCCTAAAACAGGATATCAGAGTCCGTACAGTGTAAGTAAATTAATTTCATTGCAGTGCTAATACTGGATATTATGTTTATGATTGAATTATTATTTCACTTATGAACAGTTTCACTGAACACACCATTATATCCCTACAAACTTACAGGATATCATAGTCTGAAGTGTCAGCCGTCTCCTCGCTCTAACCCCCCCGTGGGCAGGCGAGAAGAACGTCTGAAGGCCGAGCGTTATAATGTCGTCCGGTGACGTCACGTACTCTTGCGGAAATGGTAGGTAGATTTTGATTGGTTTCCTATCTAATTGGTTCCCGATAATATAAATGACCATTTCTTATTGGTCACAAAAGGCAAAAGCTGTCAAAGTATGCCGGCGGGAGGTGTGAACGTGGTGCGAGGAAAAATTGTAATAAGCACGTACGCCGAACTCAGAAGTGATGTATCCGGTTTCCCGGTGTGTTAAAAATATTTTTTCTTCGGTTTTCTCAAGCTTGATGTATATAACTAAAGGAATGACATGTACATTTTCTCAAAGTCGAACTATTTCAAGGTCAAGGCAAGCCAAATAACTCAGTTAAGTCTTACCGCGGCCGTCCACTGTGTTTATCGCAAGAGTATCTGATCTAGCGTTTGTCCGTCATCATTTGTAAGTCGTGTAATGTCTTCATAATTTCCCCTTATTATTTCACTCCGCGTTCCATGGACTGATTCCTAAGCTTTATACATTTATATCTCATCGATTGCGGGTGAAAGAACGAGAATAAAACCATATCCAGGCATATCGCGTATGGGAATTTGTAACTGGCAAGCCGCGATGTGTGTATAATATACAAACATGTTTTCAATGAAATTTTAAAATGCAACATTGTCATAAATTAGAGCGTGACGTCACCGGACGACATTATAACGCTCGGCCTTCAGACGTTCTTCTCGCCTGCCCACGGGGGGGTTAGAGCGAGGAGACGGCTGACACTTCAGACTAAGGATATCAGAGTATGGACAGTGTAAATAAATTAATTTAATTGCAGTGCTAAGATTGGATATTATTTTTATGATTAAAATATTATTTCACTTGTGAACAGTTTCACTGAACACACCATTCAAAATTTAAAAAAATCTTATATACAGGTTATCAAAGTATATACAATGTAAATAAATAAATTTCATTGCAGTGCTCAAGGCTGGATATTATGTTTATGTTTAAATTATTATTTCACTTGTGAAATTTTCACTGAACACACCATTCAAAATATTAAACTTACAGGATATCAGAGTCTGGAATGTATATCTGTCCAAATTTGATAAAACGTACCTCCCGAAATTTCATACAAAACTATAGATTTCATGCAAACAGAGCTTTTAATATCGGCTAATAAGAGGTCAAATAACGTGAAATTACTCTATCGTATGTCTTTTTAGACCAAGCATACTACATTTACAGCATTGTTATTGAATCGTGAGTTCTACAATTTAATTAAAATGCTTGCAACATGAAATGTGATACCACGGAAATCAAACCAAAACTGTAATTCGGAGAGCTGACTTGAAGCTTTCTAAAGCGATACATCGCCTCAAATGAACTGGAAAAGAACCTTACACATGGACGAAGAATTAATTCCTAAACATTCAGGATTAAAAGCAACACTGACTCATTTTAAATATGTAGCAGAGAGACTGAGAGAGTGTTCGATACGTCATATGGCTAATGTCAATTTCAAAACACCGGAACCCACGCTATCAAATAGCTTAGCACCGACAAATCACAGAAATATCTACCCACGTGAACAGCTAAAACTCATCAAACGAAAATTTTTTACTCACATGAGCGCTTGAAGTCAACTTGAAGCCATTCTTCGCGGCTGCGAACTTTCCTGTTTGTACGCCATTTTAACCAATACCCCGGATGTTCAAAGCGGCCGTGAAAAGGGGAAGGCAGCCTTCCGTTATATCAACAGATTTTTTATAAGACTTTAGCCACAGAACATTTCAAGCCAAATCACGTTAGGAACGCCTAGAAATGTCCGCTTAATTCCATATCCGAGCCCTAATTGATGCCCGAGCCCTAAAGTCTTCTGCTGTCTAAAAAAAGCCCGCATTATCGTTACCTCAAACAACCAAGAAATTGTCAACCCGTGGAGGATTCGTTTGAGGTAGGATAATAGCCGACGCATAACCAGCTAATCGTAAGACTTCCACCTTCTCTGGACTTAATGATGTCCTCCAGTGCACTTTTTTAGACAGCAATACAGAAAGCTACAAATCGGCTCGCTTCTCCGAATCCGCGCGCGCTACTGAGATTCAAATCAACAGCCGTTTACCTTCGTTCCTATCGGAGAAGAATGGGGCCGAGAGAGTAAATCAATATTGGGAGTGGACACTAAGCTAAGGGAAACTTAACACCAGGGTGGGTGGGGGTGGGGGGGGGGGGGGGGGGGTATGGGGGGTGTACTAAACCATTACTGAAAAAAATTATTGAAACATTAGCAGGCAGATGTGATGCCAACTAGGGCGAATAACCTCCCCCCCTATAGCTACTGCCGCCCATAAAACCTTTGTAAATTGAATAAATTTAGCCATTTCCTTCAGGTACGTTTTGTAAAATTTAGACAGATATTTATCCCTAGATTGAGGTGGATCATTGGGTCCATTATCTGTGAAATAGGCTTTAGTAATATAAACGTCATGATTATGCATACAAAAATAATTCCATTGGGATATTAAGACAGATAATTAAATTTTCATGTGACTATTAAGAGAGGATAAACAGTATTAATTATCCTACAAAATGTTAATAGATACACATGAATGTCCACAAATAGATGAATATCCTCAGGATCTGTCATCATGATCCATTTGTGGATGTTAATATAATTTGCAAAATATTTTGGACTGTAATAATACAAGTGGGTTGAAAATAGATTTACTATGTGACAAATTAGAGGTGGATCGAAGGAAGGTAGTCAACAAGAACAGTGTGCATAACAGAAATAACTCTCAGGTCAGAGAGTTTATTCTTCTCTGCTTTGGCTGGATAAGATTTCTCCTGAAGCAAACCAGAAATGTCCACCGGCCACACAATATCCCCACGTTTTATTAAATCTCTTCTAAGAAAATTGCAGGTATATTATTTGCTCCATAATTTATATGTCCTCATGTTGCTCTAAATACTGCTTTTCAACTGCTGACGATAATGACATAAAGCCGGGCAGATGCTAGATGCTTCCAGATGCTACAAGTTCTATTTCAGAGTGAATTCCCAACTGAAAACACTGAAAACTCAATCAATCGTTTGGCCAAGAAAATTATTCAAGGTCCGGTTGTCTTCGTTCGTACGCTTCCACAAAATTCAAAGCTGAGGATTTCTTCTCCAGTTTTCGCATCAACAGTGTGTGGAGTTTTTCGCTTCCTTTACTGCGGACGTCTAGGAGATCTTTTTGGTATACTGTTCAGAAAAATAGGAGCTGTGGGCAACAATAAAAATAAAGTTATTTAAAAGTCGTTTAATTATAGAAAGAGGTTTACTGAAAACTATAAGCTTAAGGTCATTCCTTAGTATTGCACTGCGCATCCTTTCTGCGCATAATTTCGCGCGTAATTAGCGCGCGCACATTAAAAACATGGCGGCTTTTTCATTATGGCTATGCTCGCCAGAGAGGTAAATGATGGTTTTCTCGTAAACGAGCGTGGTGACCTATCATTTTTTTCGCATATTTAAGTCTAGTAATCATCTTCTTTCTATACAAGGAGTATAGACCAATTCTCAGTGCAGAAAAATTAATAATCACTGGAAACGTGAAAAAATACGTGTTTTTGGTTGATTTTGTAAGGAATTATGAGGTATTTTAGTCGATTATATCTCTTTCGCGGGGCTGGTGACCTATTCTTTTTATTCTATATTTTGAAACATTACATCACAATGTTCAACTAGGGAAAGTTTCAGAAACTTCCCAGTGTAACTTCTATTTCGATGGAATAACCTTAAGCTTATTAAGCTTATAAAGTCCACAAGCTTACACGGTAAATTTATGCTATCTCGAACCTATAAAGGATCTATAAGCTTGAATTATCTTACCTTCAGTAAAATAAATACTTCACTAGAACATTCTCCTTCACAGAAACTTGTCTCTTCCTTTCTCCGTTTCGAATTTGCTTCCACAAACCGAAACGCTCCTGGAGTGTACTCCTCATTTCGCCTTCATGTAAGCACTGCACGAAACACCCACGCAACGCGCGCGAAGACAAATTATCCGAGGTGCACTGGTAACGATAATGATCTAAAAATAGCATCAGATGGATTATCATAGAAATGACCCATGTATGGGACATTACCTCTCTTACCCTTCATATTCTCTTGATTACACGTAATCCGCCTAGCTAAAAGATGATTTATTTTCTAAGCGTATACGTTTTATGTTTATACCACATGGCTAGGTAGTTTGTGTTGTATGTAAATATATTTTGTGCTTAAATAATAGCAAAACGCGATTGGAGTGATGCGTTTGGGAGCTTGAAAGTTGCCACGTGGTACTAACTTTTTGGGGGAATTTAATTTTGCAGATTGGCGATTTTTGGTGTTTTGTGGGTTCTAACTTTTGCCAAATAGCAGAGACTGGGTTTTTGTGCAGGGAATTTTTCATTTTTACGATTTTCTGCAAGTCGCTTACAACTGGAATTGTGATATGTTCGTAATATAATATACAACGCAATATTGTTCGCTTTTTGAAATACATATAAAACAAAATTAAATAACGTACACCTTTAAAAACACGTTAATCGGGTTATCTGTTCGGTCATTCTAGTGGAACTTTAGAGCTTTTTAGTCATTTCCCGAAAACCTCAGCTCTTCCTTGCTGATTTTTCCTTTCCGAAAATCCTAGCTGACCTTTTTCCCTTTCTGAAAATCCTAGCTGACCTTCTTTTTGTACCAAAAACGAAAATAATAGACTAATTTTCCCATATTAAGAACGTTCAAGATTATATTTCCCTAAAGAAAACTCCAAACTTTAATCCCAATATCTGAGGATAGGCCTTCCGAACAGATATTTCACCGAAACGATCCTTGGGTGCCCCTGAAAGTACGGTAAACAAAAAATTAATTAAACCATTCGATAGAATCTCTATGCTCAACATTTGAAAATTACACTAAAACCTACCTGATGCAAGTGGCACTAAATTTTTGCGGGTTCTAAATTTGAATATATATATATTTTTTCAGCATCCTCAAAAAAAATTTCCCGCTAAAAATATATTCACGCAAAAAATACGCAAATTTTTACTCCACTGAAATTATCGTACGAATGTTCATCAAGTGGTGCTGCATTATCTTTGCTTTGACCATTATCAGAGCTGCAATAAAACCGAGTAGAACAAGATGTGCCTGTTATAGACTAATAATTAAATAAATTTTATAGCGCAGCTTAGAATTCATTTATAGATTATTAAAAGCACTCCAGACAGCCTAAATAATGTTTTTAAAGCATTTGGGAGAAAACCGTCGTTGGGTGCCCCTGCTTTTGTTAGAGTTTCTTACCAATATCACATTGTTTTTCCTCTATAACCAGTCCTTGCAATGACATTTATAACTTCCGATTGTATTAACACATATAAATAACGCCCCGCATGGATGTTTCTCACACTCGTCCACATCTGAAACAAAAGCATGTCAAAATAATCACATGCATCATTCCAGTCCACAGTACCCTGGCAGAATATTGCCTTAACAGTTAACTGGTGCGGTTTAAGCCCGGGGGACTCGGGGGTTATCGTCGGAAGTGTTAAAAGTTATGTGGATACAGCGCAAATTCATTTCACTGTGGTAGTAGAGCCAGATGTACCATGTCTCTATCCCTTAATTTTCCCTAGAAGAGAGCCTTTTCACAGTCTAGATTTAGGCCAGGGAGGAACTCCCATATGGGAGTGATCTTGGAAATTTTCATGAAAGGAACCGCTAAAAGGTATCAGAATCTCATTTTGTGGGTGTGGCTCGATTTTACCCCTAATAATAAACAGCTGTGATATTTTTTAGGGTTGATATCCTAAAAGGTACAGGGATAACTCTAACGGATCAAGCATCCGGGAATTCCCGGGAGTCAGGCATAATGATAGCTACAAATGAAGTAAGCAAGGCTGATACTACGTAGAACACTTAAAGCGACAACGACATGATAGAGTCCAAACTGAAAGCCAAAAATGCAACCGTGGACAGCTGTTTCGACCTGGTTGGGTCTCGTTAGCACGGTGTAGCCGCATAAAATAGAACAACCAGCTAGAATGCCAATTGTCTACTGAATGCTCGTGGTAATGACCTCAGATGAGCTCAAATTCAAATGTTTGCCAATTGGCCAACGCCACAGCGTGTGACCATGAGTAATAATATAGTAGTTATTGTTTATAATATCTTTTAAAAGCGTACCAACACATCCTCGCCCGATGATTTCCTGAAAGCCCTTGTGAGTACAAACACATTTGTATTCCGCTGGCCAAATGTGACCTGACAGTCGCCTTGGTGCACATGTTTCACTTGGCTTGCATTCTGTTTTGAAATACTTGCAGGCATTATGAGCCCCTAAATTGTAACATGAAAATAATGCATTAGGTGAAACCATCCATTTGGTGGATCTATGGTGGAAACCCAATGCCTCTCGAGAGACAAAGAGGATTTATTTAGCGACTCCATATATATATCTCAAAGTCATTTTAAATAATTCATCAAGTTAAAACAGTGACGGATGTTTGGATACCTTTCACGATTTTATTTCTCCACTTACTCCTTAGTTTTTGTTTCGATTGAGAAGATATATCGAAGCAGTGTTTCATTCGATTTCCAACCTCGGATTTCGTCAAAAATATTCCGTCGTACGGCTCTTCTCGATGTTTGGAAATCGAGTGAAACACGTGATCTCTCGTGTTTGATTTACATGTATTATGCGCCAACATCGTTCCCAGGGTCTCCCAGGAAGAGAGACCCTGGGAACGAGGTTGATTATGCGCCTGGGCGAATAGTGAATGAGACATAGTCGAGTTGACTGTCGCTCATAACAAACGAGGGCGTGGTCGCATTCTAATCAAGGGCATCCAGGAATATCTGTTCTGAAGGCCTATAATCGCCTCAGGTATTCGGATTAAAGTGTGATGACAAACTGAACTGAAATGTCACATCGAACGTTCGTTATATTAGACAATCCCTGTTGTTTTAATTTCGGAAAGATAAATCGAATTTCGTCGAAAAATATTCCGCTGCGGGAAATGTGATGAAACACTCTCGTGTTTGATATATTACATCTGAGATGAAGGAAAACGAGAAAATGGCGGCGAGCGCAAAGGAAAAAAAAAGGAAGCGCAAAATCATATCCAAACCATGGCTTAAAACTCAGAGTGAGGATTGAAACAATCACTAGTTGATGTTGTATCTCAGTAATCCTGAGTTCAGCTCTGCGGCCGCGCTTGTAAAATAGCCAAACTTGTCTGCATTCTGCCAGTTGGAGTTCTTAAACATGTTATGTTTCATTTGCAATGAAATATAATATTTTTCCAGGTTGTTTAAATTGGCCCTGAAAAGCCCCATTGGGGAAGTAGGCAATTAGATATTGACGGTTTTTTATTTTTTATTTTTTCCTCTCGCTTTCGCTGCATTTCACTCGTGTTCTCTACAGTCCGAGATCCTGAAATAGACTAGTGCGAGGGAGCCCCCGGAGGGAGGCCCCGGCGGGAACCCGGTGGGAGACTCGGAGAGACTCCCGGAGGGAGCTAGCTATAGTAATACCTTTTAGTCTCACTTGACTGGGATGAAATTCTTCAGTGTATTGATGTTTGATCCCAAGATCTAAATATGCCGTCCTGACAAATATCTTGTAAGGAGTCATTTTTCGTTTCCGGAAGTTATAGGATTGCCAGTAATTTCTAACTATTCCTTCCCACAGCAGCTTCGATCGCTTACTCTTCCTAAATTTCGTAAGCACCACAGAGCTGAGCCCAAACTCAGTCGCATCAGCAGGCTGATCGCAATACACGTCATGTTCAAGAGTTTTTAAACGGAATAATGAAGTTGTTGTGGATATCTCTTCGCCAGTCCGGCGAGAAGCACATGCCATATGGAGTCCAACCGCACATCACACCACGTGACCATGATAGTCGAACTTGTTTCTTCAGTGGGTTGATATCCTCTAGAACAATAAGTCTCTTGTTTCCTCTCCCTAGGTGAAGGTAAAAAAGGTAAAGCTACCGCGATCAACCTGGTCCACACTGCCGGAGAGCTTATCCCAACTTCGTCCCCAGGGCCATCTCCGCTTTCAAGAAGGCGGGTGGGCGCGAAGAAGACCCTGGCGAAGAGCAGATTACGTGACCACAAAACTAGCCAATCGCGAGCCTGCCGCCATTTTGAAACAATCACAATCTTTAATATTTTTGGAGACACGTGACCTGCTCTTCGCCAGGAAAAGACTCTGGGGACGAGGTTGAGCTTATCACGGTTTCTGTAGTATGAAGCCGACTAGGAGTATTGCTACTCCCCCTGGATGGGATGCTAGTTCATCGCAGGTTACCCCCCATAATTTTGTCTCCGGTACTCATTTATACTCCTGGGTGGAGAGAGGCACTGTGAGAGTAAAGTATCTTGCCCAAGAACACAACACAATGACCCTGAGAGTCCAACGCGCTATGCATTAGGCCACCGCGTCACCCACAGTTGTAAAGAGAAACCTGAACAATTCAGGTTTCTCTATCTTTCACTGCGATTATCTACCACCTTCATAATATCTTTCTCCCGAAGTTCAATATATGATTTTTCATATATTCTCATTCAAAATAACTATTGTTTTCTGATAATACGTCATATAATTCAAAATGGCGGCGCGCGGGAAATTTAATCTCCAAAATTTAACATATTTTAGACAATACCTCCAACAATTTTGCGCGAACTTACGTTGACCTGCGACGACTTGTGTTCAATTCTCAACCCAAGTCAACGCAAGTTTTTTTGTTTACTTTGAGTACCAAATTACAGCGCGTAGGAGCATTCAAATGGTTATTTTGCGACTTGCGCACAATTGCTGGTCGTACTTACGACTCCTTTTGATCAGGGCTTTAGACTAGTTCTCATTTAATCTGGGGATTGGAACTGGGTTCAAGTTTCACTTACAGAATGTCTCTGTATCGTCTGGTTCCTGAGCCAAAGGCGGAACAGTTAAAACCAGCCAATAACAAAACCAATAACAATATCGAAGATTGTGCCATTTCCAGTGTCCATCTTGTTCTGGTAAGTCTATTGATTACGTATGAATGTAAGAACGTCACGCGCATGGCACGTGTACTAATTATCGGTGCACGTGCACACTGCATGCGCGGCTTTCCTGTTGGACCATTGCTGCACGAGGGAATTTTTCTTGCAATGCCGCGGCGAAAAACAAGTCGCAAAGCCGAATCGAATTCGATGAATTAAGTTCATGTGAGGTACGGCGTCTGAATCAATTCGGAACGGCTAAATGAATCCGGATCGGCTCAGCCGTTCTTCCGGCCTGGCTCAATCGGGAATAACGGCTGTGGACCGGCTTTGATTCAGACGCCGAACGTCACATGCACATAAGCCGAAACAAATGCATTAATTATTATAATGTATTTTCAATATAACAGCAATTTTCCCATATTAAATTAAGTTCGGCGTCTGAATAGGGTTTTCCGATTTAGCGGAAATAGCGCGGAAACGGAAGGATTTTTTCCGGATATATAAGTGATACAATTATCCATTTGTAAGATTACAATGGGATTCACTTCATTCTATAGGTGTCGGAAAATTCATTGAAGCGTGCAACTTGAAGTTGTTTCTGGTGGTAAATTTGTCTGTAAAGACCTGTAAACACGGCAGTTTTTTCTCGACAGCTAGAGTGACTTTAGTTAATTTACCTTGTTGTAAACAAGGCCAAACACACGAGGATTAACCGAGCAAATGCTAAATGCACTGGTATTCTGAAGTTCAAAAAAGTACTGTTTTTGTTTTGCTTCACAGTTAATATAGACTCGGGTATAGATTCATTTGCATAGCTGTATGCCTGACTTCATTTTAGGCTGGAGACGATTTTAAATTGTATAATTTGTAGTATTATTTCTGTTCCCGGTTTCGCGGCTGAGGTATCTCAATACCTCTGACGATAATGAAGAAGTCGTTGCAGTCAAAGCTTTACAGGGATGCAGATTTCTAGCCTATATTCGGTCCAGAAAGATATGGTGGAAGCAACTGTATCGGTTCCAAACGGTTCTTGGGTGAACAGAAGTCGATCCGTTCCGGTTCGGTTCGGATTTACGGTTCCATTCCGGTCCCGTGTAAGCATAGCCTTAATGGCTGAGCAACGAGCTTACAGAGAGTAATTGAAAAGCTATTTCTCAATTTTATTTAGTTTTCTTTATTCATTTCATTCATCTTTATTACTGAAATCAGTCTCGTCGCTTTCGTCAAGTCCTTGCTTTCTTTCCCATTTTCCAAGGGCTTTTCTGTGAGCCGTTGCGGCTTTGTTCTCATTTTCTAGTATTAAATGCCGGCAGCTTATCCAAAAGAGCGTCAAGTTTCTCGTTTGCTGACTTCTTTCAGTTTTAATAAACGAGCAGCAGTGTTTTTTTCAGGTCTAAAATTCTTCGTAGTTCGTAGCAATGATGCTTTTGTGAACATTGAAAATTAGCATACGACAAAAACATATTTTGTCTTACACGAAACATGCCGAAAGGGCGTGTCCCTAGTGAGTATACGTGTATACGTGCTCTGGCAACGAAGGAGTCAACATCGCTTCTTGTTGTCGGACGTTTTGAGAGCCGAAAATTCTCAAGAAGAAAAGGGGAACCTGCCAAACAGAGCTATTCTAAAGACAACTCGCTTGGTTAGTGAGTAAGTGGCGTATGACATTTCTGTTGAGCGACAGAGAACGAACTGCAATGAACCCACATGGTTTCAGCTGAAGGCAAAAATTCAACACTTGGATATTGAAGTTACATTATAGTCGCTTCACTTTTGTTTAGTTACGTTCTTTGTAGATGTTTGCAAAGAGAATAGCGAAAGCCGTTCAATGACTACTGAAAACAGACATTCAACGTTAATTTTGTGAAAAGTAAATCCACTGTGTAATGCAATCGAATTACTTGAAAGAATATTAAATATTCAGTCACCATTTGTTGTGTCAGTTGATGTTATGATAATTAATATTAATAAGTCTCGAGCAGTGACTTTATATCTGATCAAACACCGCATACTAATTAGGAGTGTTTTTATCACATATGATGTCACTACACGTGACGTATTATCGATCATTTGATAGGTTCGTGGGCTTATGAATTATTAATGAGTTTTTGAATTGTTTTGAAATCGCGGCAACCTATTGTATTTGCTTTAGAAAGTCTTTCCTATTGTCAAATATCTCAACAGAAAATACAGACAAGTAATAACTGAAAATGCATTGTGCAATTTCACCCAACAACACATTTTCATCCTCGATTAGTAGCAAGGCGGAAAAAGTCTTTCCGTTTCCGCTAAATCGGAAAACCCTAATCAATTCAGCCTATCTAAATTAATTTGGGTCGGCCTAAATTCGATTCGGCTTATGTGAAGTACGGCGTCTGAACTGGGCCTAAGTACCTCGCTCGTAAAGCGTACTATACGCTTTCCAGTCGTTGCCGGGAATTTTAGCTAGTGATTCTGATCGCCGCGACGAGCGATCAAAATCGGCTATAACTGGCATTAAATTCACGGGCAATTCAGCGTCAATCGCCTGTAGTGTGCCTGCTCCTACCATAGTTAGTGCTTGTGGCAAGTTCCAAATTTAACCGGCCATTTTAGGACGTTCGCGCCCATTGTTAGTGCGCATCCTTACTGCGCACACTATTCATGCCGCACGCGCACGCCACGTCATGCATCGAGCGCGAGCTGAGAATGGAACTGGACAGATATAGCAGGGCGGGAGAAGGCTGGGCGATGAAACCGGCGGTCCGCTCTTCACGCAATGTGTGATGCGGGAGAAGGACTGGCACGAGCGCTCTTTCCGCTTTTCCGGTGCAAAATGGCGATGCAAAACTTGTCTTCGAAGAAACCGGAAATCGTGTTTTATTTTCAATTTTACGGGTCTGAAGTTTCGTCTGCTTCGTACATAATACGCAAGGACAGGAAAAAAATACCTTTAGTCCTCGACTGTAAATATAAATGTACGCTATGTCCATCATAATTTAATAAAATTGGCGATGAGTAGGGTAGCAGTAGATGCGTGCAGCGCAATTAAAACATGACCAACTAGTCTTCCGCTGTGTCGTGTAAAAAAGCACCACAAAACACCTCTCCAATTTTTTAATATGTTGAAGGCTGATAAATTTTGACAACATAACTAAAATTTAGCTGGATATATTTGGATATAGTGGAGTTCTATAACTTTAAAGTTGACAATAGCGTCGAGCGCTATGTCGTAAGATCACGCGGTTTGTTTTGATTCACGCACGAAGTTCACCTTGAAAATAATTAGGCGAATAAAATGTCAATAACAGATCAAACGGTTGCATTTTCATTTCAAAAAGGCGTATACTCTGGCCAACTCTTGTTAAATTTTGCGTTCAAATCGGTTTCAGTTGGCAAGCATATAAAGCCTAGCAGAAGTAAAATAAGTTGACCACACAGCATACTGACCATACTGGCACAGCACAGAGTAGCCAGAACAGCACAGCGCTAAAAAAAATATGGACACTAAAACATGTTCCCCCAAACACTTTCTACTATTTTTGGATAGTGAGTACTCTGTAGGCTAGGTCTATAGCTTGTCAGAAAGCACTTTATATTTATATAGTCGATAAAACCAATCCATGAAATTGGAAAATATGATCGTAAATAATTACTTTTTTAATTAAACGAATTAGTTCGCAATGAAATGAAAATTGGTCTACTTTAGAAAACTTTGCTGGAAATAAAATTACCAAAATTGGTGACCACAGCCATAGAAAATTTAAGTCCAAAACTGTAGTCGCTGTCTTTCTAAAGTTGAACAATGCGTCGTAACTCATAACAAAATGTAAACAAAAGAAATGCTTTAATTCAATTATCAAATTTTTCAGTGGCATCATTTCCCTCACCGAAAAAAGCAAGTGGCATAATCCTAATACTAGCAATGTTACAAAGTCCACAGCTCACCAAATCTCGACAGCAGCAAAATTATCAACGATTGGTATTGCAACTGCACAAGCCTCAACAGCAGAAAACGGCCACAGGCAACATATGCTGCAGCACATGTACAATTACTATACATTCTGCTCTCAACATTTGTGGTGCAAAAGAAGACAACATTTTTTTTATATTCTTGCATACTTTATAATAATTGACCATACCATACAAGATGTAAATTATGCTATCGATTTCGAGGTTTTCTGTTGTATTGTTGCCATGGCAATATCGATTTCATACATCATAGCAAAATTCAATACAATACTAGTAATTGGTGAAAATTTCGCATCAGCTAAAAAGCTCATAAATTTGAAAGCATTAGGCATCAGGTCCCCAAAATCTGTTTTGAATTTCACCTTTACCTATGGGTAATTACTGTTACTATTAATTAACAATTAGACGGCAAGCTCAAGGTTTCTATCAGCTGATAGTTGGTGAGGGATGAAGCCCCGAGCCAACTATCAAAGTCGATAGAAACCTAACACAAGCCGTCTAATATTGTTTTAGCATAACCCTGAGTGGCTGATCTATTCAACATAGAATATTGATAAAACTGATTAATTGATGGTTTTGTTTAATACTTTTTGGCCATAATGCACAAAAACTGTGCGCGCGCCCCGAGAGCCGTCTATCGATCGATAGTAGGTGCCTGTGTAGCCAATCAGATTGCAAGTTTGCCAATAGTCAGCCACTGGGTTATGCTAATTACTATTCAACCAGCAGTTCAAGAAATAGACTCACTCAGAGTCTTTTATTGTTGTTGGAATGTGTACATAATAATGAAGGGTTCAGCAAAAAAGGAGCAGTTATGATTCACCGCTACTTTGCCTAGCATCCACCAATCTCGTACCAAGAGTCCACGGTCTCCTCGGTCAGCAGTTAGTTGTCGCCAGGTGGAACTCTGGGGGAATGGAATTTTGAATCTCAGAAATCTGGTATTCCGGTCACTTCCGCTCCCTGGCATTCTTGTTACACGAACAGCCAATAAAACAAATTCATATTTATTCCATTCCTCCAGAGTCTAACCTGGCGACAACTACTGCTGACCGAGAAGACCGTTGACTCTGGGTACGAGATTGAGTAGTCTGAGAAAACATAATATGTTTTGAGTGCGCAAAAAGAATTTTTCCCAGGCTTGAGCGATGTCTGAGATACAACTTTAAAAATTATATACTGATTACATGACTCTACAGAGATCTGTGTATTAATTTTATTCTGATTGGTCATTACTGGCACATGAAAATTCAAAACTGCCAACAACCAATCAGATTAAGAGACACTACACATTTGGAATGGATTTTTTGGGGGTTGAATCCCAGTCTCACAAACGGCAAACAAAAAATTAAAAACAGCAAAAAACCGCAATTAAAATACTGTATGAAAAATGGCCCGAAACCACAATACCACAAAGCCCAATGCCCCCCTCATTTACTTTTCTGAGTTAGCAAGATGTTATCTTTTCCTGTTACTCAGGTACATTAATAATAATACTAAACAAATATTTATACAGGGTAGCCACTTCAGTTATACAACTGTTATCAGTGTGGGCCCTGTAAAATTAAAATTAAAAATGACAATACATTATTTATTTCTTATTTATTTATGTTTGCATATAAATAAATTAAAAGCAACTGACTCACTAACTGACGGACGGACCGGTCATAGTGAGATGGTAAGATGATTTGCTGTACTGGATTTTTTAATGTCTCTAGCTCTTTTTATCACCCATCCAGCGTGCAGTGGTCGATGACTGCTGCGAACTAAATGTCATCTGGTTTGTTTGCAGTCACAGCACTTGCCCCGAGTTTGTTTAACGACAGACCCAATTGTACTACAGAAATGCTGGAGTATATGTTGGAGAACGTCGTCAGACGCGGTATTTTCTTCTATTCCCACCTCCACAAGAATCTCCTCCCAAACTGGGCCGGGTTCGGTTTTGACCGCAACACATTGAAATTCATTCTTTAGCTAAATTGCTCGTAAATGTTTATTTTTTTATCGAAGATCGCAAATGGAAGTATTGTTCAAACAAATCACCAACTGACATCAACAAGTCTTTCCATGAATCTGGTTATTTAATTCAGAATGTTTATCGTGACAGCAACTACCTGCTCTTCCTTTTAATACAAAATTGATCTGAATGTCTGAAAACCTATCTAACACTAGCTTCAGCGACGATAAAAGCCTATATTAACATTAGCAGACATAAAATTGTTTCGTTGGCACTTACTGAAGTTTCGCCCTCGTCCAAATCAAAATCAAAATCGTCATAAGTATAAAGATCAAGGAGAAATAGTCCTCGAATTCTTGTAGCTCCAGCACACTCTACTCCGCCATTTTGTATTTTGATTTCAATTCGAACCCAGTCCACTGCATCACACCTTTTCGCTCGGACCCGCTCGTTGCACCGCCCTACATTTTAGCGCCCTGGATATAGTGATGGAGGCCCCTTCACGTAACTTGGCGAGAATTTTCAACTCTCTTTGCACGGTGACCCCTGTTTTTCTTTTCATAGATCACTTCCTTTACTGATTCTCTCTGAACGTGAGAAGTTTTGATAATTTTGCTTTTTCTACTCATTTGCGAATGCGGGTGGGCATGACTTACAAGAATCATTTTGCAAGGCTAATTTTACTTGAAGGAATGACATCAGCTGCATGCCAAAAATTTACTCAATAGCTTCTAGAAAGACTAGTCTTCAATGCGCTTTATCTCCGAAACGAGCACGGTCCTCCACCCCCCAATTTTGGTCATTATCTAACTGCAGCAAAAGTTTTGAAAACATCTGAACGCGGAAAGATTTGGGCGCGAACGCGGTACAAACTTTGTCGCATGAGACGTTTGTAGCTCGCGTCGCGCTGTCTTGTGCTCGATTTGTCGTAGGGTAACTACATTTTTCTTGTCGTACACTATAATCGTAAGCAAGTTGTAGGTTTGATTTACACAAAACAAATTTGTGTCGTAGTCTTGTCGTAAGCATATGCTACAGTCTAACTCGGCTCTAATAGTCCTTCAGATAGGCCAATGCACTTCTCTCATCTATGATAACTGCTAGGTATGTTAATTAAATAAGATCACAGACACACTTCAGTCAAATTTAAAGTGAATAATTTATTGAATATTCTATGTTTGTACATGATGTGATAACCGAGTAGTTTTTCTTCTCAGCAAGTTGTAACGCACTTTTCTCGCCCCAGCTCCTCGCAGTTCATAAGAGAATTCAGCGGAAACATAAGGCACATTCCCTTGCTTTGCCTAAACAGAAAGAGAAAAAAGCTACGCAGTCAAGCAATTTTACTTTTAATAACATAGAGGGCAAAATTACTGAGTTCTGATTGGTTTACTGGGTTCTGATTGGTTTACTGAGTTCTGATTGGTTTATTAGGAGTTTAAGCAAATCACGACGGTAACGGCAACGAGAATATCGCTAAACAAAAGGTTTAATGAACAGGGCCCGACTGTTCAAAGGTTGGATAACGCTATCCACCGGATAAATCACCATCCAGTGGATAGCGTAGTTTTTTTTGGTAACACTTATCAACTGGATAGTGATTTATCCGGTGGATAGCGTTATCCATGATTTGAACAACCAGGGCCTGGATGGAGACCGAGGGCGGCCAGCCTCGAACCCAGACCCCCACCATTAAGCCACCGCTCACCAACAAGTACAGTACAGTTGATGCTCTCAGAGCGGACACTCTCGTAAGCGGGGTTAGTAGAATAGCTCTGCACGTGCGTTATACGTTTTGGTACATATCTTAGCCGTCCTCTGCAAAACAACAACGCGACCAAATTCTGGGTTTTCGGAGAACGTGAACCGCAACGGCGAATTTTTCAAGTTTCTCTTTGAATTTGAACACTGCCATTAGATAGATATTCAGCTGAGGATAGTTCTGACACCGATAGACAAACTAAATAGAACTAGAGATTCGTGAGATTCTGGAATAAATACAAATTCAGTTTTAATCGACGTTTTCCTCGGCGTTGCCGTCGTGGTTGCTTAATCTTCCTAAATACAGTCAACTCTTGCCTTGCGGACACCATGTTATTACGGACTCTCGCTATTACGGACACAATCTAGCCTTTCACCCGGCGAAAGCTATAGAGGTTTGACTGAAAATGACTCCCGCTATTGCGGACTCTCGCTATTACAGACTCCAAACTATAACGAGAGTTGACTGTATCGGAAGGATTTTTGCGTCTGAGTTTAGGTGGGACTTATTTTCGGGGGGCTTATCATAATTTTACGGTATTCCTTAAGTAACCAATCGTAATTCAGCTTGCTGACTTTGAAGCGGTAAATATTTTACTTCATTATCCAACTTCAGTCAGTAGAGTACAAATATCCTGTGATATTGTATAGTTAGTTATTTTGTCGCGTTAGTTACTTAGTTGCTATGGAAACCGTAAGCGTACACTTCTAATTCTTTGTTTTTTGACGGTCTACGAAAATCAGTTGGATGATAAATCTCCTATTAGACCGTTATGTATGTAATATGATATATTTTTTATTCTTTTTTTTTTTTTTTTTACATCTAAAGAGGTTTGTAGGGTAGATGAAGACAGAATCACTCACTGATAACAGTAGAGCAGGGATTTCTAAGTTTCCTTTCAACAGAGTGTTGACTTGTCGAAGAGTGTCTAACGACAGCGGTGTTATAACATACAGCAATCTTTTTACAGGATCAATGTTCCTTACAATTCCTGTAACGAAACAAAACATCAATTCAGTGACGAAATAAAATCCCAGAAGCATTTTCACCCAACGTCTTCCAACAACATTGTTGCGACATGTTGTGTCCAAATTAACACAACATGTTGGACTGTTACACAAATGTTTGTCAAATGTTGCAAACTTTACGCATAGTTAATAGAGGGAAATGGTTATGAACCCCGGCAAACTTCAACATAGCAAACAAAGCTGCCAAGGTTTATGTTGGAAGGTCCACGACCCTGCACAATCTTTTGTTTTTCGCTCACACATTATATGGTTGAATTACGTAACCTGGTTGTGGAGGAAAAGGAGAGAGAGCCTGGGATCGAGGTTGGGGAAGAACTCAAAGCGGTTAAGCCTATTGTGTTTTGTGCACTATCAAGGCCAAATAAGCGAACAAATATATGAAAAAAGAACCATTTCCCTTTAACAACTTTGCTTTACCGTACGGTAGTACTATGAAACAAACCCTTTGCTTACCAAGACCGATGCATTCTGTTATGGGGCTCTCTGTGATGTAAAATGGTGTATTATCGTCATCTTCTTGGCGATACATCTGAAAAAAAAAGCAGTAATTCTTTAAGTTTGTTTTTGTAGCAAGCCAACGTGTCTTGTTGGAAACAACCTGAGGTGTCAATTTTAGGAGTGCTTGTGCTAGTTCTAATAGGATAATAAGAATCGAAAATCGTCAGCCTAGTCTCAAGGTGTTCTCTCTTGTTTCGCTGCCAAATCAAGAAGAGTGAAGCCTGAGGCGAGTGACATCACCGCTCAAAATGGGGTAGAATTTACAGAAATTTGCCAAAAATGACATTAGTAAAACTAACAACTATTGCGATTACATCCAAACACTTACACACCTGACCAAGTTCGAACACTCTATCTAAATTATGCAACCTAAAAATAGATTTCTTTATCCACTCTCCTGCTTATCATCTCTCGATACTACACAAGCAAGTGAAAAATCAATCTCGACAATACGACAAAAGGAAATGAGCAGTACAGCAGAGTAGATGGGAGGCACAGTGGACTAATGGTTAGCGCGTTGGACTGGGTTCGAGCGCTGGCCGGGGTTATTGTGTTGTGTTCTTGGGAAAAACACTTTACTCTCACAGTGCCTCGCTCCAACCAGGAGTTTAAATGGGTACCGGCAAACTGTTAGGACAACCTAACAAATGCTGGGGTGTACCCTGGTGTTGAACTATTAAACATCCCCACCCCCCGGCAATGGGAGTAGCAAAACTCTTAGTCGGTTTCATGCTACATAAGTGTGGGCCAGTGTGGGCCAGTTTGGCCCAAGCGCAGACGTTTACAAGAGATAGCTAGAGAAACAAAATAACGATTTCTCTGCTCGTAACAGCAGAGATCAGCCTATTTGTTCATACCTGATCTGACCTGGTTTGTGCCAGTCCCACAACACTCGCATTGATGGAGTACAGAATCTGACTCCAGGCAATCTGTAACAAATGAAACAAAACAAGAAAAAATACTACTGAGTGGTTATAACGTTTTAAGATAATCGAATCAGGGCCACTTTATGGTAATTGTATTTATATACTACGCATTTCCAAAGTTCAAATGCGCTTTACAATTCAACTCAGGGGTGAGATCAGACATCAGTTTGTAAAGGCGCCTATGGCAGCCACTATCTGTCCATTCATGATCTCACCCCACCCACCCAACCCATGAATACATGTGAACAGGCCAGACCACAACACCAGGGACAACGTCCCCTACTCTTTTCGAACAGTGATGTGGGTTCTTGAACGCCCCCTACTAATTAAATATGAGAAGATGTAGGAAAGAAGGCCAATGGCGCGATTATCTGAACTGAGACAAGGTATTAAGCACAGCCAGCATGATCTTACCAGTTATTTTAAGACCCAGGGCCGGGTTGTTCAAAGGACGATTAAGCTAATCCAGGATTAGCGCGAATTTTGATTTCAGTTTTGTAACTTTTCAGTAAGATTTTCTGTTTATATTTTTTGTCTTTCTGTTTTGACTTTGACTAATCTTAAACTTTACAAAACATCAGCAGAGAAAAACACTTTTAAACAAAAGAAATTGAGAGCTTGATTAACTTTTAATCCTGGATTAGCGTTAATCGGCTTTCAAACAACCGGGCCTTGGTTTGTGGTCTGGCCGGGATTCGAACCCGCGACCTCCCGCTCTGCAGTCTGGCGCCCAACCAACTGAGCTAACCAGGTGGTGAGCACTCTCACTGTGCCATCCCTGCTCCTGCGCCGAATCGTGAAAAGTCAAACCTACAACTTCCCAGGCTACTACTCCTCTACAATAAATGACGCATCTATAACAGCCACTCTCAATAACAGGCAGTGGAACTAGTATTTAGTCAACACTACATGTCTCGAACAGCATGCCAAAACCTGTTAAACAAGAAGTTCCAGTATAAATGAGGCCTGGCCTGACCCCTCAAACGCCTAGTTGTCAATCAACCATTAGCCTGCGTCACAGACGGAATCAACCGCTGGCAAAGTCGGCGGTTGATTCCGTCTGCAACGCAGGCTATCAACCATCAAATCGTAAACAGCTCACAAACAACCTGCGCTTTTCCAACGACAGTTACAAATAAAATGGGTTTCATTTTTGCTAAAATAGTATACGGTATAAAATGTGTTATATTTTGGTTTCAAGATATTTCAAGCATATTTAGTTTACATTACGCTTGATTCGACAACGTGACGCGGCTGCAAGAGTACAAATGTGCATTTCGCACCCAAAAGGTGTGAAATGTGGGAGGTACCATGTATGCACAGGTTAAACCATGCTAATGGCGGCTTGTTGGGCATGTTCTGGAATGAGCGAGGAGCTTTGTGTTCAAGATCAAAACTACAGTGTACCCTCTATGTCATGATATTTTAAGTCATTTTTGCGAACTGCAAAATCACCTTTAAATTGAAGAAGGCCTCGAAATAGTTGTTTACTAAGGTAGAAAAACACCAAAGAGGTGATAATAAACCAAACTGGAACAAGGATGGTTGAGGATGGACAAGATTAAGACGGATTGCGAACGGCGAACTTGAAACAAATTTCCAATTTTTTCAAGATGCGCCATTCGTGACGTAGCCCCTTTAAGGGGACCCCTTGTAGGGTTTGTTATAGTAGAGGTGCTACTGTACAAACAGAAAGCCCTACTGTTTCGTTACCTCTGTATGCATCACATGAATTGCCACACAGCTCCAAGGGATTTTATAAGGAATACATGACAGTACAGATGTCACTGTGAGGGACGAGGGATCTTCACAAGGTTCATCAGGTCCGTTGTTCATTTTTGTTTTACTAAAATACGACAGCAGTGCCAAAGTTCGCTTATCGGATGCTCCAAACTTGGACCTGAAACACAAGAAATATTGAAAATATTATTACGCAACTACAGTGGAACCTCGTTAATACGGACACCTAAGGGCCAAAAAAGCTGGCCTTAATACGGGGTAATAGTGGGGTCATTGTAAATGTACAACAAAAGCGACTGAACGAGCACTAAAGGCAACCTGAACCAGTTTACAGGAAGATCCGAAAACAGACACAAATTCGTCAAAACAATGAAAACCTGCTCATACGGAGTCATTGTGTCAATGATTTGCAATATTCTATCCATCGCCGAATTCTTGGCCGTATTGCGGGGTAAAATTACAAAGAAAATAGGTGCACGGGGATCGCAAAATCTGGCCGTTGGCCGTATTATGAGGTGGCCGTATTAAAGGGTTTTTTATACAAGAGATTAAGTGCGATTTCGCCAGGCCAAAAAGAGGTGGCCGTATTAACGGGGTGGCCGTAAGGCGGGGTTCCACTGTATTTGTAACATCCCTAATACTATAAATTATACTTTGCACTCATTTGAAACTGAAGATGGTTTTCGATAAAAATGAACCATGTTTTGCGATTATATATTCCCGGCGAGTACAGCAAATACGACCTTGTTAGCTATATCGTTAGACTGTTCAATTATTCTTAAACTAGTTTAGCCTTTCAGTCTGAAATACTCTACCAAAAGGAAACGTTTAAGGTTAAAATCTGTCTACAACCCTAAAGTGGCTTATCAGGTTGACGTTTAATTCCCGTTTCTATAGCATGAAGCGACTAGGAGTATCGCTACTCCCCTGGATGGGATGCCAGTCGACTGCAGGTAACCCCCCACCCCCCAGCATTTTTGTCAGGTTGTTATGACAATTCCCCGGTACCCATTTAGAGGCAATGACCCAGGCCAGCGCTCGAACCCAGACCGCTCGGTTCGGAGTCCAAATCGCTAACCATTAGGCCACCGTAACTCCCACTCCAAGAGGGAAGACGGTAAATAAATTGGCGCTTCCTATAATTATCTTTGTCATTGCAGTAGCTATATTTTTCCTTTTGCTTTTAGTTTCTTTCTTAGACTGTTGCGTTCTTCCTCAACTTACGTGGATGAATCCCCACTTGATTCAGATGCGCTGTCTATTTGTAAAATGATTGGATCAAATGACAGGCTGGATTTGTCTTGTTCATCTTCTTCCAAGTTATCAGTACCGTCTCTATATGAATATAAAATATATTTTTAGTTTAGACACCTATCTGACACCTGCAGTAAGTCCCTTCTGTACTAAAGCAAGGTAGACATTTCGTTAGGAGGACTTTATAAGCCAGACACCTCATCAGCCAGACACTTATCTAATGCAGACACCTAATACTCTAAGGGGAAAACCACTCTACTCTAAGGCAGACACTTCTCTAAGGCTGACACCTTTATAGGGTAGATGGCCTGGCTAAGGCAGAGACAACTCTCTAATGTAAGCCCCTTTCTAATGCAGACACCTCTCTAAGGTGGACAGCCCCATATGACAAAAACCTCTCTAAGTATAAAGGCAGACACCTCCTAAGGCAAACACTTCTCTAAGGCAAACAGCAAACACAGGTCTATCAAAGATGGACACCTCTCTAAGACAGACACCTATCAAAGATGGACACCTCTCCAAGACAGACACCTATCAAAGATGGACACCTCTCTAAGACAGACACCTATCAAAGATGGACACCTCTCCAAGACAGACACCTATCAAAGATGGACACCTCTCCAAGACAGACACCTATCAAAGATGGATATCTCTATGGACACCCATAAATTTATACAGACATCTCATCGTTAGAAAGAGTACTTTTAGCCCCTGCACAGTGAAAACCTAAACATTTTCTCTTTAACTGCGCATGCACTGACCTTTGGTTGTTTGAACATTGGTTTTCCTCATCAATAGGAAATGCCCATCCTGGTGTACTCATTAAGAAATCTTCTGTTATAGTTGGCATGTTCCTGTTTGTAAGTTCTTGTGATGCATAATTAAACTGGATAATATGGGAAGGCTGGACCATTCGAATCACATCTAACAGTAAGGACACTCCCATTCCTTGGATTAAAATGAGAAACAGACATTCACTTGAATGTATGAATGATACCCAGGGCCCGGTTGTTCAAAGCACGATTAAGCTAATCCTGGATTAGCGTGAATTTTGATTTCAGTTTTGTAACTTTTCAGTGAGATTTTCTGTTTATATTTTTTGCTCTTCAGTTTTGACTTTGACTAATGTCAAACTCCACAAAACATTGACATGGAAAACCACATTTATATAGGAGAAATTGAAACCTCGATTATTTGTTAATCCTGGATTAGTGTTAATCGGCTTTCGAACAACTGGGCCCTGGTTCTACGGTAACATTTACTATACCTCTAGCTGGGCCGTCATTAAGTGTTGAACCACCTGTTGGTTTTAATGTTTCACCCATACCAATTATCATAAATTTTAAAATATTAACAGTTACCATCAACCGTAACACGGCAATCAGGTCAAAATCAAATGAATTCCGCCATAACAGGTGTTACAGGGTTACAGCCCTTAATGACAGCCATGTGACATGCTAGCCAATAAACAAGATTTTAACACTACTGTTTCTGCAACATGCATCCATTGTAGAGTTCAAAGTACTTTGGGGCAAATTCAAGGACTTACAAGTAAATTCAAGGATTTTTTGAAATTCATTTCTTTAAAATTCAAGGACTTTTCAAGATGGTGCGAACCTTGTACCTTGCACCTTGTACCAGTACAGTCAACTCTTGTTATAGCGGACACCCTTGGGATGTAGTTTATAGTCTGTAATAGCGAGAGTCTGCAATAGTTGGAGTCATTTTCAGTCAAACCTCTATAGCTATTGCCGGGTGGTGGGCTGAATTTTGTCTGTAATAGCGCAGGCAAGAGTTGACTGTACTCGCTTACAATAATAATTATTATTTTGAGACATTTTGGTGCTCTCAAAGGAAACGTCTACAAAATAAAGTTTCTCTGCCTGCTCTCAATTCCACCACACCAACTCTTCTTGAAAAAATAAATTAAACCACTTTTTTGCATTAATTGGTTTGAGTTTCTCACCTTTTACCCAGCCCTGTGTGTTGACGATCAATGGAATCTTGTTCCTATAGTGATCAGCATATGTTTGGAACACATTGTGGATACACTTGACATAAAACTCAGGTCTATCTTTAGGAGAAACATCTCCAAAAAACACTGACCTGAAACAGACACAAGATCACCTTAACTACCAGCTTCATTTGCCAATTACAGGTACAGTCAACTCTCTCTCTCTCTCTTAAGGATAGTGCCTCCTTTTGTTACTGCGCATCTGTTCTGCGCATAATTTCTTGCGTCATTGGCGTGCGCTCAAGCGCGCGCACATACAGAACATTGCGAGATTTCTTTCAGGCTATAAGCTCGGCAGGGAAATAAATGGTCGTTTTCTCCTAATAACTTACAAAAATGCGACCCCTATTTTTTATGTTAAAAAATGGAAGCGGTAAGCCTATTCAACACATGATTAATTTTTTGTTGTATGCAAAAGTTATTTTAAGACTGTATTTTTGGCATACCAGAGGAGAGCTGTCAGGGTTGATAATGGCTACGTTGCTGATTTTTAATTAAAAAACACATAAACAGTAGTTGTTATATTACTATTTGTTAAGTATTTTAAAGCTTTTTAGATTTAGTGTTGCTTTTGTGTATGCAATGGCAAATTCAAAGGGAATCTGCAAAGAAATATTTTTTCTTCCTTTTTCAAGAAAAGGCTACGTCAGCAATTCCCATGAAGATAAGATTTATTTTCAAACAGACAGTTCTAAACATATATATATTTTAATTAATTAAATAACAACAGTATTTATTTCATATCAGTGGTTTGAAATAATTCAAGAAAATAAAATTGCTGACCTTTCTGGTTGACTAAGATGAGTGAATGGAGGACCTGTTAAAGAAAAGATGATGAACAATTTGTTTAATAGAAAAAAGTAAACAAACACTTGAATGTATTATATACATACATGTATACATGTTAGAATTAAACACCCTAAGAATTTTAACCCCCTAAGAGGTATGATGATCGCCCCTGTCACTTATATTTAGGAGTCTCCCATGCAACTGGCCCATCACAGGTTAACTGCCATTTTTGACAGGTTTCCCTAACAGTTTGATGGTACCCAGTTATACTCCTAGGTTGAGAGAGGCATTGTGAGAGTTAAGTGTCTTGCCATGAACACAATGACTGTGGCCACCAGTGTGCGACAAATGCAGACTGCAGACCGCAGACTAACGGTAACATATCCCTAACCCTAACCAAAAACTAATGGTCCTAACCCTAAACATTAACCATAATCCTAACACTAACAATTTTTAGGGTTAGGCCAGTTAGTTTTAGGTTAGGGATATGTTAGGGTCCAGTAGTCTGCAGTCTGTGGTCTGCAATCTGCATTTGTAGCACACTGGTGGCCAGCTGGGATTAAACCCAGAGTCCAGAGTCCAGAGTCCAGAGTCCAAGCCGCCATGCCTTCCACATTCCAGGTGTGAGGTGACACTAATGAATGCTATGTACATGTATGTACGTAAGTTTAATGTCCTTACCTAACAAAGGAGAACATACTCTATTGAGTGATACTATCCCTGGTGGAGTGAACTCTGTTTGACCTACATCACATTCAAGGAAATAAAGTTCTTTCTGACTGTGGATACATGTAAAGGAAAAATAATTAACATGGTTTGTGTAGTTACATAATTTCAAAGCTCTGGTGTACGTGTAATTGTGGGAGCTAGGCTATATAACTAGGTTCAAATGTGAGAAACAATGTACACTGTCTTGTAGTGTGTGTCACTGACTGATTAAAATCTTCCATTTATTATTTATTTATTATTTCTTTCATTTAAAAACTTGTATATGAAGATTACTGAAGACTTCCTACAGAAAGACCCAAAGATTGTCATTTTGACTGTATAATCCCAAAATTATACGTTTTAAGCTCAAACTGCACAGACAGACTATACTGTCACTTAGGCAAAAAGCACTGCAGACCCTAGAAGTTGCAGCGATGAATGTCATACCAGGAAAATATATTGTAGCTGATTATCCTATAAACAATCTATTCTAACCAATCAGAGCTCAGTATTTCTATCAAATACAGGTTTGTGGGTAATTTTCCACTGGCTGAGTGAAACGAAATAAGTGGAAAATGTTTTTCTCACACACCGCTGGGGCCTGGGTATAGGTCATGTGACCGGTCAGGCGGGCAGTTGTTTTTGTTGCGTCCGCCATTCTGACCTTTTATTTTTCTGTCAAACGTTTTAAGCACATTCTAAGATCTCTTTCAAGTAAATCATGCCGAAAGAAAGTAGGTCAAGACGTACTGAGACTAGCTCAAGAGCTCTTCGGAATTTGGAGCCTTACAATAAGAGCCCTGGTAGTAAATCACGACGCCGACCAGGGCACGAAAGTTCGCACGAGGCGACGGAGGAGTCAACACGGGAGCGTGAGCAACAAATTGCAGCAGAAGAACCCCCGGCTTGGGCGAAAGAATTATTGCAACAACAGAAGCAGTACGCGAAAGAGCTGACGAAGATGAAGAACGATCTAGATGCCGCTAAACGGGCAAAACCGGACAAGCCGAGCGAGCCGGAGCCGGAGTTCAAATTCGAAGGCAATAAAAAGCAGTACAAGCTGAACCGGAATGTCCTGAAAAAGATCAGCTCAGCGAAGGGCACAAGTGATGACGAGGAAAGGAGTAATCTCCTCCAAGAAGGTGAGGCTTTGCTTACTGAACGTAACAAACATATCTGTTTAGCGGATAAATATGGCTGGGACACAGTGGAATGTTACACGGCGGAGCCGCTTGCAAGCGACTCCGGTGATGAAAAGCGAATCAAAAAGGCCGTTAAAGAAAGTAAGCAGTTGAGAGAAGACAAGAAAAAGTCAACGGCAGCAAAATGGAAGCCCAAGAAGTTTCCCCAGAGGGACGAAAGATCTCGCTGGGCCATGGGAAAAATCGAAAAATCCAGCAGCCATTTTTCGGCGGGAAAGTCGTTCAACAATCCCCCACGTGACTCGCACCAAGTTTGTTTTCGCTGCTTCAGAAGTGGCCATTTCGCGCGTGAGTGCCGAGCATCAGTTGCAAGCAAAGGATCTGAATGGGCCCGAAATACGGCACAATCTTCAGGAAGTCAGCAACAGTGACTTTGTGCCTACCGATCGCGCGGAAGTTGACCATTATTCTGGTAAATTTGATTGTGTTGAGTTTGATCATTCTGTTAATGTTGACGAAGTTGAGTTAGCCTGTGCCACCCCTGTGAAAGGAAGACTCAGGGAGAGGCTTGCATTTTGGAGGAACATTGGAGCCAGTAGGTGGGTGCTTGAAGTGCTTAAGGTCGGCTATAGTTTGCCTTTATTTCGCTGCCACAGAAAGCATTCTTTCGGAATCATTTTAGTGTTATTGAAGACAAAGATTTTGTATGCCAGGAAGTGTCTAAGTTACTTATATCTGGTGCTGTAGTGGAAGTGAGAAGAGAAGACTTGATGGTGTCCAACCCCTTGGGTGTAGTTAGGAATGCTGCACGCAAGCCTCGATTGATTGTTGATTTGCGTTATGTTAACAAACACTTACGGTCATGTAAGTTCAAGTACGAAGATATCCGGTCTGCTGCAGACTTGTTTTCTAAGGGTGATTGGTTCTTCAAGTTTGATTATAAGAGTGGCTACCACCACATAGAAATCCTTCCTGAACATTGTCAATTCCTTGGATTTTCTTTGTTCTACAAGGGTCAGCTTAGATTCTTTCAGTTTACGGTCCTCCCTTTTGGTTTGTCGACGGGTCCTTATCTCTTCACTAAGATTCAAAGAGCACTTGTCAAACACTGGAGAAGTAAAGGCTTCAGAATATTTACATACTTGGATGATGGGGCAGGTGCAGACCAGGTCCTAGAAAAAGCGGCGAAGATGTCTGCATTGGTCCGTAAAGACATTGCCTTAAGTGGATTTATCGCCAACGAAGAGAAGAGCCAGTGGGTTCCTACACAATCAGGTGAACTTTTGGGTTTTATAATGGATTTACAGAACGGAATTTTTCAGGTTCCTGCCAGGAGAGTTGAAGCCCTTAAGCAGTTGATAGCCACAATCATAGGGAAGCGCTTTATGGTTTCAGCGAGATGCCTTTCACGTATGACAGGATCTCTGGTTTCTATGGGTCTTGCCCTCGGTCCGGTAGTGCGTCTTTGGACACGAAGTATCTACAGTGATATATGTCGAGCTGATTACTGGGATAAGCCTTTGTAATGTCGCAAGAAAGCCAATCAGAGGTGCTGTTCTGGAAGGATAATTTTGACTGCAGTGGGTATCCAATCTGGTCTCCCAGTCCAAAGGTGGAAGTCCTTACTTATTCTGATGCAAGTGGACAGGGCTGGGGAGGATTTGCAGTGCAGTTCTTAGATAAAGTTGCCAGAGGTAGCTGGTCTTGTGCCGAAAGTGTGAAAAGTTCAACATTCAGAGAGGTGAAAGCTATTCGGCTAGTGCTGGAGTCTTATTCTGAAGAAGTCAGAGGTAAGGAGGTCCTCCATCGAACTGACAATAAAAACGCAGAAATTGTTTTATCGGTTGGAAGCCGAAACAAGGAGTTGCATCAGGAGGCGGTGGCGGTTTACAAACTGTGTAGAGAGTTGAACATGCGTTTGTCGGTGGAGTGGGTGAGCAGGAATGAGAATGTGGAAGCAGACGAATTGTCAAGGATTGATGACCCTAACGATTACATGCTAGACCCTTCCTGCTTCAGGTATATTGACGATTTATGGGGTCCCCATACAGTGGATCGTTTTGCAAGTGTACAAACAAAGCAACTAACGAGATATTGTAGTAGATACCGTAACCCAGGATGTGAAGCAGTCGACGCATTTACAGTCTCTTGGTTGAAGGAGAACAACTGGATTTTTCCACCTCCATATCTCATCCCACGCATAGTGAAGCACATGTCAGCTGGAGGTGAAGATGGTACTTTACTTGTCCCCCAGTGGCCCTCAGCCATGTGGTGGCCTCTCCTAGTCGATACAAATGGATCCTGGAGAGCCTTTGTTACTAACTCAATGACAATTCAACCGTACAAAGGGATTTTTCTATCAGGATCTGCTGCTAGCAATGTCTTCACATCAAGCATCCCATCCTTCCAAATACTAGCCCTCCGTATTTGCTTTAGTGCATGACTGACTCACCTGGGCGACAAATTGGATGTGACCATGCCACCCCTGTGCTGCCTTAACATACTGGTCTATGTTAGTATCCGTATCATTGCTTACGACTGTCATGGATAGATGTTATAGTATACAATGGGATTGTTCTGTCGCTGCGATGGCAGATAGGCTGTTATGACAAATCGTTGTTCCTGTTATGACGAACGTTGTTATTGCCGTTTTGGCGTATCACCATGTTTTTGGCTGTCATGGTAGTTTACCCCTAGCTGTGTTGGCAAAAATGGGGCTCTTCATGCTACTGAGATTAGGGTATTCCTTAGACCACTTGTTGCCGTGTTGGCTATGTGGTAGCAGATGATGGAATGCGTAGACCACTTGTTGCCGTGTTGGCTATGTGGTAGCAGATGATGGAATGTGTGTTTACTCATGTTGTAGTTTTTTGTGTCTGCTGTCAGGGCAATGCGTTATTGTCTGTTTATGAAATCGCATAAGTGATGTGTTAGAATCAGTTGTTCACTCATGGCCTAATTTAATTGCAGTGCCTGACTCTGTTGAGAGAGAAGTAAACCTATCTGTTTGGTTGAATGAAGAGATTGTGAACCATCCCAAACTGAAACAGCTCGCCAAGTCTCTACCGAGTATTTTAATCCAGGATAGAGCACCACAGACAGTGAGTTCTTATGTTAGGGCGTACCAAGCATGGAAGAAATGGGCAATTCAGTTTAGTGCCACTGCTTTACCAGCTGACCCCAGTGTCTTTGCCCTGTACTTGGTGCATCTCATCCAGCAAGGGAGCTCAGTTTCATTGCTAAACTCTGCTATCTATGGAGCTAGCTGGGTCCACAAGAAAAGCGGTTTCCAGGAGCTTAGCCATTGCCCATTAGTCCGACAGGTGGCAGAAGCCGGAAGAAGAATTCTAGCGAAACCACCGAATCGCAAGAAGGCCTTGGAAGTAAGCCAGGTCAAGAAGGTTGTCAGTCGGCTTGAACAAAGTCATCTAGGGGATATTCAAGTTGCTGCATTGTTTGCTTTGGGATTCTTTGGATTCCTTCGTTGGGATGATCTGAGCAGATTAACTGTTGACAGTCTTCAGTTTGCAGATTCACATCTTGCCATTTTTCTTGTGCAGAGGAAAAATGACCAGTTCCGGGACGGTTCTTGGGTCTTCATAGCACGAAGTGATTCATCTCCGTGCCCTGTCGCAGTAGTCGAGAAATTCTTGAGAATGGGCAAGCATGATAGGAAGTCGAGGCTCTTTCGTCGGATCCTGAATACCAAGAAGAGGATGGAGCTCAGAAAGGAGCCCATGTCTTATAGTCGTGCACATGAGCTGATAAAGCAAGAGCTGCAGAAAGAAGGGTTGGATCCTAGTTTGTATGGAATCCACAGTCTTAGAGCTGGAGGAGCATCAGCAGCAGCAGCCCTTGGCATACCTGACCGACTCTTCCAAAGACAGGGTGGATGGCGCAGTGAGAAGTCTAAAAATAATTACATCCAGGAGTCCCTTGAGTCACTGTTAACCGTTACTAGGACAATTCAAGGCTGAAAACTGAACGGACTCGTAGGCTTTAATAGCTATAAATGCTAACTTGTTCAAATTTATCTTTATTGTACCAGAATGTTTGGATCAGCATCGGGCAGGAACTGTGTTCTGATGAGTTCACAATAACAAGAAAGTTTTCTATTCAGTTGTAGCTTTTTCCAGACAGTAGAGCATAGTCTCTATCCTGTTTAGATTGTCCTAATTAGTGTTAAGATGACACTGACATTTTGACTGAGGTTGCTCAGTTATATGATTTTAGGTTATTTTTCCAGTTTTCGAGTGTGACTCCGAAGTTATGTTTGTTTTTTGCCGCTCTATGCTTTGTTCGTTTGGTCGGCTTGACATGGCTACCAGTGGTGTGTGAGAAGGGTAATTTTCCACTGGCTGAGTGAAACGAAATAAGTGGAAAATGTTTTTCTCACACACCGCTGGGGCCTGGGTATAGGTCATGTGACCGGTCAGGCGGGCAGTTGTTTTTGTTGCGTCCGCCATTCTGACCTTCCCACCCACCCACCCAAAGATTTTCAGTTGTAAGCGCCATTATACAATGTACAAACCTTGTAATTTTTGAGGCGTCCCATTTTTTAGCATGGCATGTGTACAGTTTTTGAATTTTATAATAAAGGTCAGGCTTGCGGCGGTCGGCTTGACATGGCTACCAGTGGTGTGTGAGAAATTCAATTTATAGTTTTTCTAATGAATACAGGGAGTATTCCATAGTATCTTTGGCAATATTCGGGAAATATTTCCAGAAATGTTATAAAAGATGTGGTTATTGTTCATCGTGGTTCATTAAATAGATGTAGATGAACGTTTAATCATTTGTCTCACGATGGAGTCACTTTGACTCCATCGATGGAGTCAACATCTCAAAGTGACTCCATCGTGAGACAAATGATTAAACGTTCATCTACATCTATTTCCAGAAATGTTAATTCACTTTAAATGTTTGCATTAATAAAGTGAGGCATACTTATTCAGGAGTGAGTTTGTTAAATATCTTGCAAATGTTGACTTTCCAATGTCTTTTCCACCACAAATTAAAACAACTGGGGCTTTAACTGTTAAAAGAAATGAGAAGTTTTAATTATAAAGTTTTTCAATATTAACTTGCAAGGAGATCATACATGGAATTTCCAGATATTTTAATTAGTGAAATCAAATATTTATTGCAACTTCAGTTTGCTCAATTGCCTTTGGTTTCCTTAAACACAAGTCCTACACCTATTTCAATTAATGTTGTTGGATAGAAATATTTTTAAAGCCCACAAGACAAGACCGAAAGGTAGCATGGGTAAAAGTAGAAAACTGCTGCAGGCACCGAATACTAGTGAGAAGTAACACGAAAAACATTATTTCTAACGTTTCCTTTTTGTTTTAAACCTGTAGACTGAAGTATTAACTACTTTTAGCCAAACTTAATTTTAGCAGAATCGATCAGCTAGTAAAAAAGCACGGAAAACAAATTATCTAATTCGGGGCAAACCAAATACACCATGTCCGAAAATAAAAACTTGTAGATTTATTTTCCAGCAATATGCAAATTCTAATGAATACCCAGACTACCAATCAGTCTTGTCCTGTAGGCTCTACGCTTTCTATCCGACAATGTTAATTGAAATAGGTGTACACAACGCGACTCGAAGGTCCTCGCAAAGCTGGGATGAGAATTAATTATTTTAATAAACGTCGGGTTCAAATAAACACCAGGTCTATCAGGTAGAGTTTTTAAAAATAAATGCCACCGATGTTCAATTGAGGTCCCGGCAGTTTATTTGAGGTCAGTGTTTATTTGAATCCGTTTTTGTTAAAGTCTCATTAAATTTGGCCTTTAATTCAGTGAACGTTAAATATGAAATCAGCAAAAAATAAGGTTGTCAAAAATGATGAAAAATACCTGTGTTTTGCCGGGCCCCGAATAAATGCTTGGGTCAAATAAATGCCGGGTCTACAAAGCTGAGTTTTAAAAGGTCCCTGGCATTTAAATCAAGAAAATACAGTACCCGACCTTCTTGTGTTTCTCCGTCAACTTGCAGTGCATCATTAACAACCTTCCACTCTTCAGGAACAGTTAGGACTCCACATCGATTTGAGTCTGGCTCCAGCTAAACAATACATATTTAATACAAATAAAGTAAAGTGAATGAAAAAATATGTTTGTGAGTAACTCTGGGCCCAAAACCTTTTATTACGACCTCCATCATGAGCATGGTACTGTTTGGAATGAGTACATGCTAGAATGTTGTTTGTTTAACTTTTACTAGACTACTTATCTTTTACCAGATGGTCAAGTTAACATACCACTCAATAAATTACTAGACCAGTTTTGTGCTATCACACCTCCCCCCCCCAAAAAAAAAAAATTAATAAAAAATAAACATATTTGTGCTATCACGATAGAGCATACAGTACCGAGTTGGATTAGAGAGATTAGAGTTACTTACATAATATTTAATATAATTATTACTAACATTGCATTTATACTAAACTAAAAACTATGGTAAGCAACCTTGGTTACATTCTTTTCTGGGTCAAAATCAACTGACATCCTAGCAGTAAAAACAACCCTACAAATATTAGGGCATTCTTTCTCCCTCAAAACTGTAGCAAGGCACCTTAAATGACTTAAATATAATGTAAACAAAAATGAATAAAATGAGAAGTGGTGTGCTTACAAGAATAAATCCTAAATCAGCTGTCTTCTTCTTTAGTGATAGCTCTGTACTACCAAGAGAATTATCCTGAAATAAAATGCTACACTTCAGAAATGAAACTGTTGGTCAAGGGAAATATTTAAAGTGAAAATGTTGCAATGTGATACATGTATGTAGTTATTACACTTGTCTGTTAGTAGTATATATACCAGAACAACATAGACAAATTTTTGCAGTTTCTCCCAAAAGGGACTCTGTAAAGTGCAGAAGTGGACGGTGGATGGCGGATGGCGGAAAGCGAACGGTGGACAGCGGAAATTATAATAATAAAAATAAAAAAATAATTAAAAAAATGAAAAAATAAAAACTGAATTAATGAGAACTATTAAAAGCATTGGTAAAAATAAATACCTTATTGTTACTTTTTTCGTGGGAATGTAACAATCGTTTAAAAAATTTTCCAAATGCTGATCAACAAACAGGTACATAGTCTTAGAATCGGCGCTACATATTTAATTTTACATAGCCATATTTTTATTTTTATTATTATTTCCGCCGTCTGCTGTCCGCCGTCCGCTTTCCACCGTCCGCTTTCCGCTGTTCTCACTTTACAGAGTCCCCTCCCAAAACAGCATAATATTCCTCAATGTGTTATCTACCTACAACCCTATAATATTGTGGATTGAAACACTTTGTTTTTCACACATTTTGCCCTCCCCACTCCTGTGCAATGTTGACAACACTTTTCAACTGACACATTTTGCCATTTGTCAACATTGAAAGTGGGAATGGATTTAGTGGTTACAGAACAGTGCTTTACAATACATGTATTATCATGATTGCAAGTTTAAAGATGTGTAATTTCAAATAAATTTGTTCAGGGTTGTAGAGTATCAGAATTATTACAGTCAAAGCTCAATGAGTGGACACTCTTGTAAGCTCTATTTTAGCCACGCTGACCCCGTTTGAACTCTCATACAAACTCTGTATTTACCGGCATTTCTGTGAGCGGCCATTCCCTTACTGCGCCTTAATTTCAATAACAATATTGCGAACTCTTGCAAACTCTTGTGAACTCTGCTCAATCAACGGTTTTGTTTTTTGCTGCCGTCAATCATTTTGGCAGACCTCTCGGGAAACAGAAGTTCACTTCAATGGGTTCAACAGGTCATGTCCATGGGTTGTATTTGATAGATTTTTCTCCATTTTGTTTGTTTGTTTCTTTCATGGTCCATTGGCTGTCATCATAATTTTGATTGACGAAAAATGCAATAAGTATAAGTTGTATTAAATTGAACTTCAGAATTTGTGTGTTTTTGAAAGATGCAGCTGCAGTACATGTAAGCAGCCAGTCAGACACTTTTGAGGGGTATAATATGATTTGGATTTTTTCTGTTGTTTAGAACTAAGCTCCCGCAAGCAGACACCCCAAAGTAACAGTCCTATTAGCCTCAATAGCAGTTATTACAGATGTCAGCGGTAACTTGACATGCAAATGAGGCAAAAGGGTCAATCTGGCATTGTATTGGCCCATTAGCCTCATTTGTAGGCTCGATTATCAGCCGCTATTCGGGAAAATGAGCCAGAACGAAGACCAGACTCAAGAGAGCGGTGGAAATCGAGCCTAACTCGTTTGCATACTTTTTAAAAACAAAAGAATATTTGACTGCGGGTTGACGGCTCAACTGTAACAGCTATTTCAAGGCCTTGTGAACTGCATCACTGCATTTTGTTGCACTGAGACTGTTATTGCACTAAGGTATACAGTTTTTTGTCGCCACAATCGTTAATAACAAGTATTCTTTGTGAAGTGTAACAGGTCAAAGAAAAAGCCACAACAAGTACGTGTACCTTGCCAAGATCCAAACTGAAGATTTGCTCAAAGCATTGAAAGCTGCACACAAAGTTTGTATCTACAGTTTGTAAAGATGTCATGAGGAGAACTGTAGCTGCCTTCTTGGCTCTTGCCAAAGCTTTCTTGAACACTTCTGAAGACTGGCTCTGTAGAGCATCTTTTAATAACTTCTTTAAATCTGTTTTCTTTGTGGTATCTACTTCACTACACTCAGAAAGTGTGACAAGACTGGAAGTGCTTGGTGAAAAGATTTGAACTGCGTCATGGTTAGGTCCAATGTTAGAACCAAATATATTTACCAATCCAGTTAAGGTTTTGATGAGAGCCATTCCTTTGATGCAAACTTTCTGTTCAAGTGACAATAAAATTCAATATCACATACAGAATGTACAATTTACATAATTATTAATATATAGACAACAACAACAACAACAACAACAAAAAGTAGAAATAACAAAATATTATTAAAAAATATTAAATGAGGTACAGTAGCTGCCTAAAATCACCATAAATTATACAATGTTAATATTATGTAGGGCTAGACAAATTAGGAAGCTAACTATAAAATTAAGAAAATTGTATTTAATAATGGTCTTATAGGTAGATATATATAATATAAATATAGAATATAGAAAAAAAAGAAATTAGTTCCTTAAAATGACATTAACAATAGTGGTATATTATAAATAATTAAATATGAATTGATGATATCCCTTTTCATGGTTTTTCTGAAGGCTAATCTATTGTAGGGATGTTGTATCTCCATTATAATCTGAATTCCTAAGAGGCACTGGATGTGAGCAAGAACATGTCATGATTGCTTCCCTACTTAATGTTAAGCTATCAGCTCATACACATGTATCCTATGAATTCGTATAAATACATATATAAATTAAAACAGCTACTTTTTCCTCATAGCTAAAATATCCAAATCCGGAAGATTGCCAATTTTGCCTAAATTAACTACTAACAGTACACCACCTCATTGACCCCGATAAACAAACACTCAAAATTTAACTCCTTCAATTCCACTAAAAAAAGTTGATTAACATCCAAAATCCCCCTACAATCCCCCTTACATCCCTCCTACAATCCCCCTACTATTCCCCTCTAAAATCAACATACATGTAATTGGCCAACATTTGAGTGATCGGAGGGAGATTTGACATTACCCATCTGGGATACCAGGAGATTTGATACATATCTGGTAGACTCCTGGATTGTCCATGAGAATTGGCAGATTGTTTTATCGGAGAGATTGAGTTGCAAGGTTGGCTTACAATATTATAAACCAGAAGGGATTTTATGTTACTATTAAACAGATACTGTACATAACTGTAATCCTATAAATGTAGGGCATTTTAAATTTTGTAAGCAGGATTTTTTTGTATATAAATTATGAGCAGATATATATACCTGTCCTTTTCCAAGAAATAGCAGACATGCATTTGCCAAGACACCAGAAAGGGGCAACACACTAGATCAAATAAAAATAAAGTTATAAATTGAGTGAATCCACTTTTCGCACATTAATTACATGTAGAGTATCATAATTTATGCATTAATTTAGATTGGTTACACATGAGAAGAACACCATTCATTTGATACTCCAAGATCACATTCTGTGAGCAAGGGGAAATCAAATATATTTAACAGTCAAATAAAAAAGCTTCCACTGTTCTTTGTTCTGTAAACGTTTGAAGTTGTCCTTGAGGTTGTGCTTTGTTCTGTTATACTGTATTTAGCACACAGGAAGCAGCGCGAGAATGAAAGAAGTGCTGGGGAAACACAAGTTGATAAGCGAGCGTTTCTCCCTACTTCTTGAGTGCTCTCGCTGCTTCCTGAGTGCTTTATAACAGAACAAAGCACAGTTGAGGCTTTTTTATTAATTTTGTTTTATGATAAAAATATATGATTTTCCTCACAAATGTGGCTTTCTTTTCAAAACAAACTCGGCGGATGTCGTCAGCTCCCGTGCTTTGTACTCTCATAAAGCACGCACACACACGCTGTTCAAACCAATCAGGGCATGTGTTATATATTGGCTCTTTATTATAAACAAGTGACAGAGAGGTGCAAACTCTTTTAGGCTATGAGATTATTGGCCATTTTGGTATTTGGGGGGTGAGTCATGCTTTTTAGGTAATAAGTTAAAGGTTTGGGGGTAATGCAAGAACTGGTAATTTGGAGTTTCATTAATGTATCTATCATATTGGGTATTTTGAAAGGCTTTGTTTGCATCTCCTTTTCCATCATGTACCATCCCTGACCCTGGCCCTTTGCTCCTTTGTCACTCTCTATTCATCATTTAGGTTAGCTGCCAATATCAATCATCACCAATAGATGGGGAAGGTGTCTTGATGGTGGAGCCACGCCTGATCAAGCAGAGCATGTAGGTATCCATGACAACCCTGTGAGTGGCAACCACCAGGTGCCGTCACACTGATAGAATCAGTGGAGATACTTAATAATAATAATACTAACTTTTATAGCGCTTATTCATCGCTGCTCTAAGCGCTTTACAAATTAATGGATAAAAACTAATTACAACAAATACTTATGAGACTGCAAACTGCACATCCGCACTTAGCTGGAACACAAAACATGTGAGGCCCCTGCAAACCCCTGTTTATGCAAATTAACCCGTGTGCGTGGCCACCAGGTAGAGCCGCAGACCAACACTAGCTTGAGTCTCATCCTATTCACCCCTAGTGAGGCATAAGGCCGCATAGGCTCATGTTTAACCTAGCCTAAATTCCATTACGCCACATTTAATAACACCGAGTTGCACAGGCCAAGGGACATTCCTTTTATTTCCACCCCCTCCCCTCTGTCCCCATTGATGAGATTTTCACACTGGAGGGGATCTAAAATTCATTTCTGAGGGGGTCACTGAGACTGTATCCTTTGATGAGGGGGGTGAATAGGGGTATGTGAATCCGCCAATCCGCTATAATCCGTCGATCCGCAAATAGTTTTGCTATAATCCAAATCCGCCGCAAAACTTTGGCTCAAACGATGTGAAACCATGAAGCGGATCTAGGATTTAACGAAGGGGGAGCAACAATCGCAGGCGGGATAATCGAGTTTCTCGGGAGGTCCGGGGGCATGCTCCCCTGGGAAAATTTTAAAATCTAAGCCCTCGGAAATGCGCTTTCCAGCAATTTGAGGGGCAATTGAAGTTTTCTATTTGCTATGAGTTCATCACAATTATTTTGCGCTAACTATAAAAAAAATTTAAAAAAGCAAGATCATGCCAAAAAGTTGACAATAATCAAGGTGGATTTTTGTTGTTTAGAAATTCTAAATTTCATCATCACAAACTTATTCTGAGATGCTATTTTTAGTCAGAAATCAGTTGCATTCTTTTTTCTCTTTTCAAGTATATATCGGCTTGATGCACCTATCATTGTTTTCCCCTTGGGGTGGGAGGGTGGGCAACCCTGAGGAATTTAGACATGTTGGATCAACGCTGACCAAAATCCCTACCTAGGAGCCATATCCCCCGACCTTGGGCCATCACTTTAAGAAGTTCCATCATTACCATATATACAATTTGTGGCTAGATTCTTGAAATAATATTAGAGTTAAATTTTATGTTTTAGTTCAAATAGACAGAATTTTTTTCTCATTATTGCGATTTATTGTTGATTGCGTTCGAGGAACGAGAACGCATCCTAATCTCACGTGTCGTCGACCTCTGTGTACATGTACACCAAGGAAATTTTGAGAAATTTTGTGAAGATTGAAGATTGATTGAAGTTCGCAAATCGTCCGCCCCTCGGTTTTTGCACGGGCAGCTCGGCCGGGAACTGGTACGAGCTCCTGGCCTCGTTATCGCGCTGTCTCGTTTTGGTGTACGCTGGATGAATTGGGGACGAGAATGTGTGCTGTTCTTGTTTTGTGGCGATACTCGTGGTTTTTTTCGCTCTAATCGGTAAGTTAGTACATTGAATATCCATTTCCAATAGGACGTAATGTTATTCAACAATTTATCGACGTCTGAGAGAAATGTGTACAACTCCTGGTGCTTGTATAGTTCTGCGGTTGCAGTTTACCCGCTTCGGCCTTTAATAGCTGAAGAATCGGCACGCTGTTGTGGTTTATAGTTGTGTACCGAAGCAAAGAAAACATATTGCTGCTTATTATTGAGCCATGTGACCGTGATTTGTGGTCATAAATCGAGTCGTTTTGCTCGGCCATGGCAAATGAAAATATATGTCGCTCGTTTCAAAACAAATTAACTTACCAATACCGAGTTTATAAGCTTGTATAATCAAGATTTAAGACCAAATCAGACCAGTTCGATCGAGCGAAATCACTCCTGTTCAAGCTTTAAATGTGAGTAAATCCATTAGTACCTTTTAATGGGAATCTTTTTTTTTTTCAGTTCCTAAACAATGGAAAAAGTGGAAGGTGTATTTCTATATTATCAACAAATCATACTGCTATTTCTTGATGTGTTATTCAAGTTGCTAAAGTTCCCAATTTGTTAGAATGTTATTTTTAAGCAAAGCATTATGTATACACCATGCATTGTTTTACATGTAATACCGTTTTGAATTCATCTCAAGAAATTTCAATAAATGTCACTGTTGCAATTTGTGCCTCCATAATATAATGAATTCGTTAGTGTTATTTACAATAATTATTAGCTTTCAACCACAGGAAGCAAAGTAAACAGAGTGAATGGGGGGGGGGGGGGGGGGGGGCACACTGGGCTGCACTTGCATATTGACAAATGGTTTACTCAAACTTAAAGTTTTATATATTCAGGAATATTATTCCACTATTTCAGAATTATACTTCCTTCACACAATTCTCAATGAAAATAATAATTTATCAAGCTAATCATACTCCCAAGACCAACACCTTTCATATTGATCAGCTAATATAGAGAACCATCCTCTAGCTGTTTGAGATTAACCCGTCGAACGCACTCCCTTAATCTGTGATTACTACTAGTAGTAAATGGGGGGGGGGGGGGGGGTATGGAATGCCCCAGAGATCCTGTTAAAATTAAGTCTTTCAAAACTTGTATGATATGTACATGTACATTCATACCAGACCTACTATTAAAAATGAACTTCAACATGAGGAGGAACAACACCTCACTTATCTTATCTTATCTTATCTTATGTGTATCTCTGTGTAGTACAACTGACCTTTTTAGAATCAAGGCCGTAGCCCCTTGCTCGCGCTCCTCGACATGTTTCGCTGAAGTCCTTCCTGCTTTGGAAGCCGAAGTTTGACTGTCTTTTCGGATTCGCTTATTGTTCGTCTTTTTAACCGTAGAATGTGGCGTTAAACTCCGTTTTCTTCGATCACTTGGCATTTCTAACGGTTTACTTTTATCCCCTTTTATCTCAAGACAAAATTACATGACTGCTCTGCCGCCATATTGGAAATTTTCTCGCCCCAGTCCTACCGTGCACTTTCCTGGGTAAGAATGTCATGTAAGATGCCCGGAGGGTCCCAATATCTCCGGGGTACGACAACCTCTTCGATATAAAAGTGACGTGGGTGATCGTCGTACCTTTTAGGGGTTAAAATTCGTGGTTTGGTACTGCTTAGGGGTGTTGAAGTTTAAAATGACTACCATATACCTTTAGAGTTATTCCAGTACCTTAATTCCTTGATACCTCTTAGGGGTGAAAATTAATCTGAGCCACACCCACAAAACGAGATTCTGGTACCTTTTAAGGGTTCTTTTCCACCCCCGTCACTTTTATATGGTAGTCCCCTCCCACCCGGCGACAAACCGCCCACTTCATGCATATTCAAACCACCATCATGTCTGAAGCACTAGAAAATAGATCAGACTCACTCACAGGCTCAGTTAGCGACAAGATCATCCCCCAGGGAGACAGCTACTGACGGGGGGCTGGAAATCACGTTTTGGCACAACTGGTACCCTTTTGTTTAGAAAAGCTTATCATTAGCTACTGGTATAAATATAAGCTTATGTGCGGCGGTAAAGGTTATGGTTGGCGGTTATCTTTTTTGCACTCTGGTCTGGTATAAGGTGTGGTTTTTAAAAGAAACTATTTTTTATTATCATTCGTCTCATGTGACAGGGCAACCTAGTTCCCAGTGTCTTTCTTCTTTCCGCCCCCTGGGGCGAGAGAGAGAGAGAGGGGGCAGGAAGAAAGGAAACCCTGGGAACGAAGTTGATTCCTGGGTAGCTACGATCATGTGCCAGACACCTGTCATGTGTAATATAAAGGGTATAGATTTCCCTAGAACTGCCACTGAATGTGAATTCCAGGCCCAAAATTTTCCTGCAAATGTATGGTTCCAGAAAATATCCATACCCCCATGGACGTTTTTTTGGTTTGAACCCTACCCCCCCCCCCCCCCCCCCCACCACACCCACCTTGAAATTTCCAGTTTAGCTTCAATATTACTTTCCTTTTAAATTTAATATATATCCGCCATCCACGATAACCCATTATAATAGTAACACAAGCAGTCCAAAAAGTTTGAGAAGAAATTTGTAACCAGGTCAGTGAAGACATATCATCGACGTGAATATTCAATTGCAATGGGTGGCTCAAGTTATGTAATTATTACATGCAATAATTATATTGGTAGCTAGCTGGTCAGATAGGCTATTGTGAGAGGCTCGTGAGTCACGACCCAAGCTGCATGGAGCTGAGCCCTGCTCAGTAATGCTCAGAAAAACCATAATAAGCCTGGCTAGCTAGCTTATTGATAAAAGGAAGTGAATTATTTAGTGTATACAGAACATGGGAGCCTGTCAGTACAAATTCCATACAAAACAATAATTAGATTCTCCAACAAGAACAATACTTTTGACATAGAAATTTATTTTGTCTATTTCGACTTTAAGTCATTTTAACCCTCCAGACCCAACATGGATGTGCTATGAAACAACTGCTCCACTTCCAAGAAACCAATAACTGTTTTAAAGACTTTAATGACTTGCTTTACAAGCATTTACATTAATTAACTAGACAATTTTTCTGCTGTTTAATTTACTGTCTAAATTGTTTTTTTTTTTACTGTTTACTGACTCGAGGCAATATTATTACATTATACATTACAAGCATACCCCATTGACACCCCTAAATATTGTGAAATGACAAGGTTTTAAATAATTCAGAAAGGAAACATGCATTCCCCCACCCCACTCTAGCAGGGCTTTTCTATTTTTTAAGCCAATAATTTTATTCTTGTTTATATATAAATAACTAAGAAATTGCACACATTTGTGATTGGTTCCTTCCCTATTATCTATCACTAATCAGCTGCATATAGATAATGTCACTGCATGGTGTGACCCGCACGTGTGATCAGTCGAGTTCAGTCCAAATCTTATGAACAAAGTTTTTCAAAACCAGTTTTCAGCGTGATCTGGACTCGTTGGATCAAAACAAAGAAAAAATATTCTGTAAACTTTCAATGAGAAACATTAGCCACCAGATTTGAGAAATTGTTCAGCTTGAGAGACTTTTAACTTAGCTGACCAAGCTTGAATTAGACTGCGAGGCAAAAATTATAAAATTTAATGTTTGTTGTAGTTTGATGCTGTGATAAAATTTATCCACGAATGCCTGGCGCTGTACATGTTAAACTAGCCAATGTTTTGTGCAACTTGTCTTGCAATTTTGTTGCGCTAATTTGCAAGACATTTAGTCGCACAAAACATTGCCGAGTTACACTGGTATGCACAGAAGATTCCAAAATGTGGACGCCACCTGTCCATCTATAACTGAACGGACAACGGAAAATGGATTCTAATTTTTAAGGTGATTCCATTGAAACAAAAGTTGCAATGGAAAGTTTCTAAAACTTTTCCTAGTTGAACATTTGCAATGAAATGTTTCCAAAAGGCGGTATACTGGCATGTGTTTGACGTTTCCGACACTATAGTAACAATAAGACACAACCTTTGATTGGTGTAGTCAGCAAATTTTGGCATGACTCGCTCCCAGTTTTGAAGCTATGATTGGCTCAACCGCGGAAAAGAATGCAGGGTTTTGATTTATTAGTAAATTGGCCAAATTTTAGATTCATATCTTGTAAAATCGCAAAGATAATAGTTCCACTAAGTTGCCAAATTTTTGGTTTGTATGCTGGGAGTCACAAACTTGCTCCCCAGCATGCAACGTTTGTAAAATTTCCCGACTTTGTTGAACCACGTTTTCGCTATTTTACAAGATACATGTATCACTCTCAAACTTGGCCATTTGAAAAAACCATGGAAGGGTCTGTTATTTTATAGCTTTTACTGTTTGTCATCCAACATGGCCACCAGGTCTTTGCCCTAGGGGGGAGGGGGGACTCCCATATAAAAGTGACGGATTGAGGTGATCGTCAGAATTTTGGAAAAGAACCCCTAAAAGGTATACGTACCAGAATCTCATTTTGTGGGCATGGCTCAAATTAATTTTCACCCCTAAGAGGTACCAATTCTAAGACAAAACTAGCTCTAATGTCATATTTTTTCTTGCTTAATATCCTAAAAGGTGCCGAAATAACTCTAAGCGGTACCAAACAACGAATTTTAACCCTAAGAGGTACGACGATCACCCCCATCATTTTTATATTGAAGCCCCCCCACTCCGCCCCGGGTCTTAAAATATTATAAATGTCCTGGTCTTTGTCATTTGAATCTCTCGGGAATGGTTGCAAACCATGCAGCAATAACGACTGTATTTAAAATCTAGTAAAATTTAGCCTGAGATCAGGCTCCTGAAGAAAGTTTGCGAGCGAAGCGAGCCGAGTCGCTGCCTGGGGCGAGAACGAAAGCGACGGAGCCTGAAGACATTCCTTTGACGCCGCCGATCCATGATACCAGATTCTGGTATCATGATCTGATTGGTCATTTTGCTTAATATTGACAGATTCGCGGTGAATGATGTGACAGAAGTTGACAACACAATGTCACGCGTTGTTTGTTGAAGTTGAATACAGGAGAATTGAGCAAGCGTTACGGAATTTATTCTTTGCCATCAGATCTTTCAGATATCCCTCGGCTCAAGGAAGAGCAAAAGATATGCCTAGAATCTGTGGCAAAAGAGCGCGATGTATTTGGGACTCTCCCGACTGGTTTTGGCAATAATTTTCCTCGGGAGATTAGAACGATCGGACTGTGCTAAACCACGAAACAGCGAAACGAAACACCGAAACAGCGAAACAGCTAAACGAAACACCGAAACAGCTATTTATTTTTATTATTTTTATTTTTAACGAAACACCGAAACAGCTATTTTTTTAATGGTTATTTACTGATCCGATGGAAAGAACAAAGAAGGGAAATGAATGCAGTGTTTGTGCGATTGCATGACCTTACTAACAGTACGCCATATGCATCTTTTCTCAGTACTTTATACCTTCGTGGAGAACGGAGAATATCTCGCGTTTTTCTTTACGTTTATATAATCGGAAAGCTAGCTAAAGTAAATGGTTTTGTCAAATTTAATTGGAAAACAGCCCGGGCCGTAAAGCTTGCAATTAACTTCAGTAACGTTTGATCATAATGAATTGTCGTCGTTTTGTTTTGGGCTCCTTGCATGTACATTTCACCGCTTCCTTTGTGGCCGTGATAGAAATATATCTGTAAAATCATGAATTGCGAATGAAAGAATGAGTTGTACACGATAAAAACGCTTTTTACTGTGGTGGGTGTATATAATTTTTCCTTCAGAAAACCGTAGTATTATGTTTCAAAGCCTGTCGTTTTCCGAGAAAAGTCCACGAAATTCCCGGAAAATTCGCCGCGCACCAGACATCACTGCTTGCCCCATTCGTACCCAAGACGAAGTGGATCGTTCATTCGCTGCGAGGATTGTTATAATTTACTGACTGAACCAGTACAACTGGAAATAAATCCACTAACCATTTAGGTATAGGCTTACGGAGAAGCTTCGGAAAGCTTTAAACTGGGCGTTTACTAATTATTAAAAAGTCCGTATGCCGAATGCAAATTCTGCCGGGATTATGGTATGTCAACAAATCCAACGCGAGGAAGACATTCTTCGCTTATCACTAGTATAAGGGGAGGATCTACAAGCGGCCTTAAAGTTTTTTGGGTAGTAGTTTTTTGAGTACTTATCTAAGATCGCGAACTCATGTTTATAGCCAATGTTTGTGTCGTCACGCAACGCTTCTCCCAAATAACTTGATAAGGACTACTGTTTCACGTGATCCATCGGAAATTATATCAGCAAAATATAACCATTAAAAAAATTAGCTGTTTCGGTGTTTCGATTAAAAAAAATAGCTGTTTCGGGTGTTTCGGTGTTTCGGTGTTTCGCTGTTTCGTGGTTTAGCACAGTCCAGAACGATCTACTGTTCTAATTGTGTCGCCGTTGCAGTTTCGATAATGAAAGGCCAAGTCGAAGAGTTGTCCCGTTAGGCCTGAAAGCTGAAGTTCGAAATGGAAGGATAAAAACTGCCAAAAAATGGACACGGAGCCGGTTAGCCGGCGATCTTTTGCGTTGGAGTCCTTTCATTTGCGAAGAGAAAATTACGGCTGAAAATTGAACATTTAACAGACGTAGCGTTGGCTAAAATTACATATTTGCATACGCGTATTACGGTAAATTTCGTGGACGAAGCCGTCTCCACCGCTTTATACGCTTACTTTTAGCAATTTTTACTTTCAAGCTTGTTTTATGGGTAATACTTGAAATGCAACGATCATTTTTGCCGTGGGAAGTTAATTTGGGAAACACGCCAAACACTCCAGGTGACTTGTTGACATTTTATAACAGGACTAATTACTGGAGGGCGGATCGGCGGCATCAAAGGAATGTCTTCTATGAGGGGTCATTACCGCCAAAATCCTGTTTCAAATTCTGTTATGAGAACCTGCATATTTTATTACTTTTCAGCAAATTCTTTTCTCAAGACGTTAGAATTGAAATTGAACAAACGGAATAGAATTTAGGAAAACAGAACTGAAATTGAACCAACAGAACGGAATTTGAAACATCGTAAACACAACGTAACAGAAATTGGAGCAACAGAACAGAAATTGACGTTGTTCCAATTTCTGTTCTGTTGTTCAACGAACCGAGTGGAACCTGGGAAAGAACCAGTTGCACATTATAATTTATGAAGATTTTAAAATGCCATTAATTCGATTATTCAAAATGGCTGCTCGATCGGAAGGCGAAGATCTCAGCCGCGAGGTGTATCTCTTTGCTTGAAGAGGTAAAAGATCTTATCGAGGCACAAAAGAGCGGCCTCTCAAACTCAGATGAAACTGCTTTCACTCCAAGCGAAAGAGAAGCTCGTCCATCGTCGTCTGTGCCACAACCGCAGGCAAATAACCAGCAGAGAGGGGACTCTGTAAAGTGAGGAAATGGATGGCGAAAAGCGGACGGCGGACGGCGGAAAATAATAAAAATAATAATAATAAAAACATAATAATTGAAATAAATACAAAAAAATAATAATTGAAATAAAAAATTATTAAAATAAATAAACAAAAAATAATAAATGCCGAATTAATGAGAACTAAAGCAATGCATGTGGTACAAATAAAATATAATTGTGCGGCGTCGACAAAACTTGGATCGGATCGCGGACCGGATCACGGACCGGATCACGGATCGGATCACGGACCGGATCACGGATCGGATCACGGTTCGGATCAACAAAAAAAAAAAATAGAAAAAAAAAAATAAACAAATAAAAAAGTGAAAAACAAACTTTTATTAGATCGAGAAAAACCGTGCACTCTGAAATAAAGCGCTCAACAGTGGAACAATAGCTTTCGGTGGTGAAGCACAGTGGCGCTAGCACTGCTGGGCGGATTACATTAAAGTAACTACTGTGAACCGAACGTTTTGCAATGAACGTTAATATAAAATTGAATCTACCATAAACGAATATGAAATACACCAAAAACCTGATGATGTGAAACAATATCTCTTTCCTGGGATACTATACTTTTTAAAGATAAGTTTGGAACATTAAAGTGCCCCTAACCCCAAACATTTTTATTCGTTTAATAAATGTACTTATAATTTGAAACTTAAATGCGAAGAAATTTTTCGATTTTCGATTTTTCGACAGTTATAGCGGCTGTGTGACGTCTACCCGGGAACGTTCGATCCTTCGCGTCCACTCATTTACTTCAGAAAGATGCGATACACATCCGAAAGTGCGCAGAAACGCCTTCCAGGTGCGTTATTGGGCGTTGCAGCAGCACGCCAGATTTAGACAAAGGTATACTATAGTAATACCATGCATTTTAAAGCGATGGTCGAGAACATACGAAAAAGACGGTGGATTTTGTAAACTCAAATGATATGAGCGAAGTGGGACTGTGGGGAGAGCCATAAATTTGAGAACTCTGGAGTTTGTCCGCGCACTTCCAGTAGACTTCCTAAGGCTATTTTCAAATCTACCCAGTCGAAGTCAACTAGCAATTCGACGAAATGTTACCGAAATGTTATCTCTACCAATGACATAGCCGGCAAAATTCAGTAGCACGAGCGTGGAATCCGAGCGTTCATCCGTAGTACCGCGCATCTGTATGGCGTCAACATTTCTTCCTCGTGCGAAGCAATTCAGATATTTTGATGTAAGTCAAAGACGAATTTCTTTCGAATGACTAAATAACAAAAATGACAAAATATTTTGACTCTAAAAGTTTTTCTGAAGCGGGAAATAGCAGTGCGACAGCCGTGTGTACAGATCGTAACATCAATGGGTATCAATGCGGACCACCGAGGGAACATATCCACTTCGCTTATCGAGGAAGAAAAAGTCATTTATTTCACGGTTTTTACTTGAAAATTAACTTGATTCACTATGGTGGTTATTTGGAATAGTAACGACAAACGTTTGAGGATGTCAAAACTGTAGTGATGTGGCTTGTTTCCTTTCAGTTTGTTTTCTGCGGCTTCAATTTCAGGCCGCACGCGAGCAAGCCGATTTTCAATCGATCGACTGTCTCTTGGCTGCGCCTCAAGCAACTCTTAATACACTTCTTTTATAAACTCTCGATAGACGACCTCTACGCATGGACCAATACATAAATAGAACTGAGCCAAAACAAGCTTTATTGGATGGCATATTGGTAAACTTTAACCTCGCTAAACAGACATCTAGGAAAGCATCTAAACAAAAGCCTCGAGCGAGAATTCTTACAACTGCGACGGTTACTTGGATACTAAAACTGACAATAAAATGATGTGTAACTCACGACTTCGTCCATGCATGGCGACACTAGATGCTCGACACTGCAGTGAAAGTACTTTGCAATAGTAAACATGGGTTTTGACAGGAAATCATTTTCAGCGTGGCCTGAGCTCCAATATATGTTACGTTCTTTATTTTTCATTAATATATTTTGTTTTTCACTTTTATTGTTTTATTTCTTGATTTGTCTCCTGGTTTTATTTTATTTTTTTTTTTTTTTTTTGTTGTTGATCCGATCCGTGATCCGATCCGTGATCCGATCCGTGATCCGGTCCGTGATCCGGTCCGTGATCCGGTCCGCGATCCGGTCCGTGATCCGATCCAGGTTTTGTCGACGCCGTATAATAGACCAATTTCGATATATTAATATTCTAACTTGGCTCCGAGGCTTAGGGGAATAAAACAAAAGAAAATCGACAAGAAATCACATCGAGGTTGAGGGATGAATAAATCATTTCTTTTGTTTTATTCCCTAAGCCTCGGAGCCAAGTTAGAATATTAATATATCGAAATTGGTCTATTGTGCGTTGATATTACTCATGCGAGACATGCATCACTGAGCCATCGACAAATCGAGAATAACTTTCAATCAATCGCGAACCGATTGCGTTACAGTGTATTCATTTCAGTGTAAAAAAGGTGACAGGCCTACACGACTCCCACAGTTCGTGACATTAGTATATTTGCCGTTCTCTATTAATGTAGTCTGCTTCAAGTGTGTTTCTAAACGGGCAGTATATGTTTAATTTGAGGAGGATTTTCCTGTAGAGCCTTCGAATATGTACATTCTAACAAATTGTTTACAAGAGGTCATGAGTTTTGACACCTCCGTATTAAATTTGCGTTGCTCATTGCTAAGGTTTGTTTCGGCTCATTTCTATCGCAAGATATGTTTTTGTCTCTCTTAATGTTCTCTCTCGAAGGACTAGATATCAAATACTGCAAATATTCCGTGTAGGATGTCGCTTTCTTGCATTTCTAGCCGGGCCCGGCATTTGAATTGATAATTATAAAAGCTGTTGCAAGATGAGTCGTTTGGAATAACGGATATCATTATTTGTCCTGGTCCAGAGACTACTATAGAGCTTCTACGAAGCTACAAGAATTTGTTTAGAGAGATGTAGTATGATCTCTCCTGATCTCTTGCATCAATTTGACCGAGCCTGAGCTCGATGTATCCTCCTTTGTTCGTTGTGTGACCTTCTAGCACCACACGATAGAAATATAAATATCAATAGCAATGAAACATAGAAACATAGAACATAGAAACTACAAGGAGAAGATACATAACGAATTATTTGCAAAGTGGAAAAAGCCAAGCGTGACAAGGTGGTTTCGTGACTATGCTGCGGTCGTTTAGCTGTCAACTGTCTGGTTGAATGAAAAGCCATCGCAGTCTTGGGATGGAAAGAGATATCATCAACATTCGATATTCGAATGTATTAAGCTGCGGTTGAATATTCGAGTTAAATTTGGTAGTTTGAAATGAATACACTGTAACGCAATCGGTTCGCGATTGGTGAAAGTTATTCTCGATTTGTCGATGGCTTGATGCATGTCTCGCATGAGTAATATCAACGCACAATTATATTTTATTTGTACCACATGCATTGCTTTAGTTCTCATTAATTCGGCATTTATTATTTTTGGTTTATTTTTATTTTTATTATTTTCCGCCGTCCGCTTTCCGCCATCCGCCGTCCGCCGTCCGCCGTCCGCCATCCGCCGTCCGCCATCCTCCGTCCGTTTCGACACTTTACAGAGTCCCCTCTCTGCTGGTTATTTGCCTGCGGTTGTGGCACAGACGACGATGGACGAGCTTCTCTTTCGCTTGGAGTGAAAGCAGTTTCATCTGGGTTTGGGAGGCCGCTTTTTTGTGCCTCGATAAGATCTTTTACCTCTTCAAGCAAAGAGATACACCTCGCGGCTGAGATCTTCGCCTTCCGATCGAGCAGCCATTTTGAAAACGGAATAAATTTTCTTTGAGCGGGAATAATCGAATTAATCTTCATAAATTATAATATGCAACTGGTTCTTTCCCAGGTTCCACTCGGTTCGTTGAACAACAGAACAGAAATTGGAACAACGTCAATTTCTGTTCTGTTGCTCCAATTTCTGTTACGTTGTGTTTGCGATGTTTCAAATTCCGTTCTGTTGGTTCAATTTCAGTTCTGTTTTCCTAAATTCTATTCCGTTTGTTCAATTTCAATTCTAACGTCTTGAGAAAAGAATTTGCTGAAAAGTAATAAAATATGCAGGTTCTCATAACAGAATTTGAAACAGGATTTTGGCGGTAATGACCCCTCATAGTCTTCAGGCTCCGTCGCTTTCATTCTGCAGCGACTCGGCTCGCTTCGCTCGCAAATTTTCTTTAGGAGCATGATCTCAGGCTAAGTAAAATTAAGCAATCATATTTTGACAAGTTCTTAGTTACTGGCCTCGTAGTACCTGCGAGAGATATCATTTCTCATTTGTACTACCTGCTCCTGTGTAAGATAAACAGACTCACTCAGTAACAATCGCGTAGGGCCAATAACCAGTCTGTTCCGTAGCCATAAAAAGCAATAATTCTCTGGCGGTAAATATTCTCCAGAATGTTCAATTACACTGTTAATATAACGGTGAAGAAAGTCGTCCAACGCGTTCTTTTCGTATGCTTCAAGAAGCATCTTCTTCGATGCACCAATCGAATTTGCTACAGGAACAGTACCGCATGATGGTAGTTCGTCAAGGTTAATATCCCTGTTTATCATCTGATAAAGGCCAAGCAATACATGTTCCGGTGATAATAGCTGCCGCTGGTCAGGCAACACCAGATCTCCATGGTACAAGCTCATACTTTCGAAGCCATAGTCCAGTGCAGCAGAAGCACTTGGGAAAACGTCCATGAAACAGGCATGCAACAGTTCATGTAATGAAGATTGAGGAGGAATACAGTGTGGTTTGTGTCTTCTCCAGTGTTGCCTTTGGCAAGTTCTTGAACAGTAATATGCATGCTGACAACCGGAGCATCGCTTCACATCACCTTTTTTATCGCAGACATAGCAACTATCAGGCATATCTGTTGTTCGTATGGAAGATTACTTCGATCAACTGCTTCGATCGCTTCGTTAACACCCACGCAGACTTTCTTTCATGAAAAAACTGGGGACCCCTGGGTAATAAAGACCACGCAAGCCCAGGATAGCGAGGGGAAACATTGCGGGGGCAAAAAACGCGGGAAAATATTTTAAAAGTGTATAAACTAGGCCTAGCCACAAGATGCCACAAATTTCCTCAAAAGTTGCCGGGAAATAACCTCAAAAGTTGCCCATTTTTTGCAAAAGTTGCCAAAAAGTTGCTCATATTTCAAAAAGTTGCTCAACCTCGTTCCCAGGGTCTACTCCGCTTTCAAGATGGCGGCTGGGCGCGGAGAGTCGGCATTAGACAACATCGAGTGAAGTAGCTCCTAGTCTCCTACGCAGCCGTTATTTGTGTCGTCACGCAACGCTTTTCCCCACTAACGGCTGCTCAAACCTGGATCACATTCCTTTCCTTTTGTTTTGACCGCAGTAGCTTTGACACTTATCTGCAAAAACGTGACTGTTACCGTTTGCCGAATACTTGCTAGATCGATCCAATTCTTGAACTAGGATGTCTGTTGTAATTATAATGAAGTTTTTTCGACATCATTCTTTCATATCATACATTTTTCTTCAGTAAAACCGTGTTTTATTTTGATGTCTGGTGTGCGTCAAATTCAAAAGGCGGCATACTAGCGTGCGTTTGACGTTTCCGACGCTAAGGTCATGATAAGACACAATCTATGATTGGTGTATTTTGGCGCGAACGAGTTCCGAAAATGGCACTGCAACTGTGATTGGCTTAAATCTGCAAAGGCATGTGGTCCAGGTTTGAGCAGCCGTTAGTGGGGAGAAGCGTTGCGTGACGACACAAATAACGGCTGCGTAGGAGACTAAGTAGCTCCGGACTTCTAATATTTTCATACATGAAGTAGAAATCACAGTTACATTTTTTTAAAGTTAAAATAAAGTTTAAAAAAATCTGACCTGAAGAGGAATCGAACCCGGGACCGATGGATTACCAAGCGTGATGCATGACCACTAGGCTACCGGGGCTGCATGACCACTAGGCTACCGGGCTCGCTGCCAGGTTCCGGAATAATTTGGCTATAGATATCCCTAACCCCAATATAATAGCTAACTAAATAACTTTGGCTAACCCGTTAACTGGTAGGCTAACCCGAGTGCTACTTTGAGCTAATTCGTGCTAATTTGGGCTAATTCGTGCTAATTTGGGCTAATTCGTACTATATTTGGGCTAATTCGTGCTATACTATATTATGTGGTATAATTGTCATGAAGTGTCCTTCCTTCACTCGATGTTATCGAACGTCAACCGCGGAGAAGGGTCTTCTCCGCGCCCAGCCGCCATCTTGAAAGTGGAGTAGACCCTGGGAACGAGGTTGAAAGTTGCTTAAAAGATGCTCCAAATTGAAGTAATAAAATTTAGACTAAAATGTAAAAATCAACCAAATTTGCTAATTCTATTAAAAACTACCCTGGAGAGTCCCCTGGAGATATTATTTTACTCTACTGTTGGCATATATATAAATCAATAATTCAGCATCAGTTCTTTATTACCACAATATCAGAGTTGTCCGCCATCTTGAATTCAGACGCTATTTTGTGTTGCCTTGCCACTGACCACTGAATATTGATTGCCTGCTCAGAAAACTAGTCCGGTAGTGAGTGTCATTTCATGGTCTTATCATGGATATAGGATCAAATAATCTATTTTTCAGTGAGACCTGCAAACTGATTTTTAATAAAACATATTTACGGTGATTAATTTGCCAAATACATAATTTTTCACAACAGAATATTAGAAAAACACGTTTTTAACAAGAAGTTGCTCGAAATTAAAAAAGTTGCCCAAAATACCAAAAGTTGCCGAAAAGTTGCCGGGCATCTTGTGGCTAGGCTTAGTATAAACACAGCAAGGAAAATTTAGCGCTCTCCACACCGATTGCAAATATGGCGGCGTGTGCACGAAAGCGAGGCTTTTCGGTGACAACCGTTGCTAAGGGCCAATTTGCGACTCGTTCTCTCTTACGAATGCGAGATGTTTGTACTCTTTTGAAGCCCAGGCCCGTAGGGAGGGGGGGTGCGATGGGTGCGTCCGCACCCCCCCCACGGGCTGTGGAGGTCCACCTATAGTGGACCGACGGTTTAAAAGAAAGTGAAATAGTAGTGAAATAGTAGTGCTTGTGCTCTAATTCGATAACTGGACAGGTGTAGTTTGAAAATGAAGTCTGAATCAAAACAATCGCAGCTTTGAACGTGTTTACATATCGTCTTCATCGACAAAGACAACATCAAGCGAGTCATTTTCTTCATCTAAATATTCACTCCTTTGGCCTAAAAAGTGTCTTTAATCGAAGGTCTGCAATATGTATTTTTAGTATTCTTTTTCAGTTCCCGAAATATTCATGTTTTTACGTTCGCTTTTGGCTGCCTGGTTTCATATCATACTGCCTTCAAAACGCACGAAATGCAGTCTCAGACAACCTAATCTTTCAAAATTTCCAGGGGGGGCATGCCCCCGGACCTCCCTAGTAGCTCGCGCCTTCGGCGCTCGTACGATCCCAACTTTTCATCTCTAACGCACCCCCCCATTCAAAATCCTGTCTACGGGCCTGAAGCCGTTTTTTCAGAGATATTAAAAGAGGAAACCTATATGTAAGCAAAATCTGGTTCAACAATCTTTTCTCAATTCGTGGGAGGCGTTATCAAGGTCAGTATGTTGATAGTTTTTGTTTGAGTTGCCATTGTTATTCAAATGTATCGTGCATGGACGCCAAAGCTATTTGGGCGATCGTGCATTAAGAATTCCGCAACTAGAATCGCTTACAGTCGCTATAACAGCCGCTATATTTACCATACACGTATGAGTAAGCTTAGGCATAGGAAATAATGCTAGATTAGTCGATGATTTAAGGCATAGCCTCGTAATTGTTGACATACGAAAGGTAAGTTGCATCAACAACATATTTCATCATATTCCGTTAACCTACATACCTGATCTAATATCATTAAAGAGATCGATAGAATAATAGTAACTGAAGTCAAGAGTGTCTCTGGCTACAATTCACAGTGAAACTAAGCATGGATAGACCTGTAGAGAAGATGCATGTCGTTGAGCTAAAGCAGTTTCTTCGCGACAACAGTGTGAGCTTGAAAGGGTTAACAGTCAAGGCACAATTCGTCGAAAAGTAAGCTATTAGCAATATGAAATACTCCAAACATGTTGAAAAAACCTTGAACTTTGGCTGTCTTTGATTTCTTGTACACCCGATAACAGTTTGAGAAGTACCAATATTTTATTCCGCATTTTGGTATCTAGAGCAAAGGAGGTACTTCAAAGGAAGTCACTTGATACAACGGTAGCTCAAACTGATGAAGCTCAAGTCACCCAGTCCACGCGACAAAAAGCGATGCAGACCTCCTTAGAGAAAATGAAGAAATGTTTCAGTTCTGTCCCTCAGAAAGAGACATGACAAAAATCCTGGATGGCCTCCCCCCATTTACGTTCAATTCCATTGTTAGGTATGTCAGAACCTCCAGTGGAAAAAACATCAAACGTCGCCTGACTATATGGTCATGAAGCCTTTTGAGCGTGGTGTAAACTTTTTCATCGAAGGATATATTCATAATGTTTTTGCTAAGCACCATGGAGCGAGTGATAGATTCTATTTGAGAGCCCTCTGCTACCGAAGTCTTCGAAAGAGTGAAACCCCGCACAAAATCAGGCTAGCGATCTCTGTAAAAGATCCTTATGTTGTTTTAGGATCATCTTGCACCTGTGTCGCGGGGGCTCTGGGATTTTGCAATCATGCCATTGGGATAATGTACTTAGTTTCCCACTATTACATGGCAAAAGTAAAAGTGATTCCTGATGACCTAGTATGTACCTCGCTTCCTCAGCAGTGGCATAAGCCAAGAGGGAAAAAAATATATTCTGAACCATTAATGGAGATGGTTTTTAAGAAGCCAAAGTTGGATGTGGCAAATACTGGCAGCAGTTCTGCTGGAATTTCTTGTTCATTGTATCCAGCCATGAAGACACCACCCAGCAATTTGGAAGTAGAAAACTTTAAAACTCATTTGCAGCAGGTTAACAAAAAGTTTGGGCTCAGTCTATATATGGATGCAGGTACAGAAGTGGTACCTACCAAAGTTGGCCCTGCCCCCCTGGGTGGTTATTTGAGTTATCAACTGGCACCCACTGAAGGGAACTTTAAAGTTGTATGCAATATTGATTTATCCGTGGGACGCAACAATAATGAAGTGCCAATCACCATTTACCCACCATTTCCGTTATCAACAGTGTGCCCTCTTTACTCTGTTACACAATTCCCTCCAGAACACCAATCATTTCTTGATTCCTTACAACTAAGTGAAAGGGAAGCAACTGAAGTTGAAAAAGAAACACTTACACAGCGAAATAGTGACAGATGGTGGGCTGAAAGGAGAAAACGAGTGACAGCATCTCGGTTTGGAGAGGTTGTCCACCGGCGATCAGTAAGCAATGCTTTTCTCCGAGGGCTGGTTGGGAACCAAACTAGGCCTGGTATCTCAAATAATATGCCAGATCCCTTAAAACATGGAATTGAACATGAAAGTACAGCCCTGGAACAGTACTGTAATTACCTCAAACATAGTGGGCATCCCATCAAGACCTTTACCTCGGGATTTGTTGTAAACCCTGCCTTCCCATTCCTCGGCTGCTCTCCAGATGGCAAGGTCATTGATGAGACTGAGGACATCCCATTTGGGATCATTGAAATAAAATCCCATACAAACATAGGGCAGTGACCCCTGAAACAGCATGCCATGGTGACAGTCAGTTCCATCTTGAAATTCAAAATGATTTTCCAGTCCTCAAGAAAGGGCACAAATATTATCATCAAGTTCAAGGGAAGATGGGAATATCAGGGGCAAAATGGTGTGATTTTGTGACTTACACATTTAAGGGCATGGTTATTGAGCGAATATATTTTGATTCTGATTTCTTTACTGCAATGTTGTTGAAGTTAGAACAGTTTTTCTTTAAGCATTTTGCTAAATATTTAAAGAACACTGCTCTACCACAAGCCCAAGCTGTGCCAGCAGGAGCATGTGCTGTATCACCTGCAGTAACTGTAACCGTGACAGCGGCAACAAACAGCAGCACTGAATAAAGTGCCTACATTTGAACAGCAATTCCTCGGTTAGTGGCAGATATGTTCCTGGACATGTCCAGCAAATATTAGCTAATTATTAAGTTTGCATATGCTTTCATGAGTATGCAACATAACAAAGCAGTCCAGGTCTAATGTAATATTTTATATTTAAAAGGACCTTTTCCCAGAGAACATTAATTATTGTTTATTGAATTACTTTAATGCCAATATTGCAAAAACATTCTCATCAATCATAGATGTATTAGGATTCAAGGACATATAGCTAAGATATAATGGGATTTTGAAGATTTGTAAGCATGGCACACACTGTCCACATCTGATTAAGACTCCCAGTTAAGGACAGTGGGATGACTCGATTGAAGATTTGAAAATTCTTAATTTTGTTGATGGCTCTTTCAACATGAATTCGCTCAGAGGCGATTTCTTGTGTTTCAATAACTTCTGATGGGTTGTGTTGACTTCTGGAACCAACGAATGGGGGTATATTGAGTCCAACAGCAATAGGCTCCAGGAGGTCAGAAATAGTGAATCCCTTGTCAGCCATAATGTTATCACCAGCAGAAAAAGGCAGTTTAAGGAGTCCAGACCTTATTGTTATTTCCCTGTCAGAAATACTCCCAGCATACAATTGTGAAATAAAAGTAATGTGACCACTTGGAGCAATACCAATCAGTCCCTTGAATGTTGTGTGACTCTTATAACTGGAGTATGTTTCACTATGCAACACCAAAGAGGAAGGAGTCTGGCATTTAATTTCTGTGCCATCAATGATCACCCTTGTTTTGGGATATTTATCCTTGAATGATTGAGGCATGGCCTTGTCTATTTCCTCTCTACTTGGCCACATGTTAAGGTATCCAAATTTAAGATACATAAAATTGATCCACGAAATGCAGATTCTGTTTACAGTTGAGACATGCACCCCAAATCTATGAGCCAAATCAAGCTCAAACAAGCCAAGTCTCATTCTTACAAGGACCATGAAAAATTCATCTAGAGTGCTTAGCTTTCGTCGTCTCCCAGGTTTGTTCCTCTGATTGTTTAAAGGAGTCAAAAAATCATCATTGCTGCTCGTAACATAAACAATATTCTCTCCATGTTCTCCAGGGTTTAAGAAATTATAGCAAGCCAGAAGAGTCTGATAATTTGAGAATCCTGTATAAAAGCTTATGTCTGAGTCTGAGTCTTTAAATTTAACTATTCCGAACTGGTTACCAACAAGTTCGTCAACCGTTTTTAAAAGATCTTTGTTTTCAAGTCGAAGAGTTTTCGTTTCCTCTTCAAGCTTAGCAATCTGGGCTTGTAACTCTTCTATTTGTATACATGTATCTCCTGGCAATATGTCAGTAGAGAGTTCCATATTTTGGCTAAGTGACTCAGCTATTGGAGAGCACATCATCAGCCTCTTTCGGGGCGATTTTCGCTTCGGAGATGCGCTTGAACAAGCAAACATCGACGGAACGGCATCCTCGTTAAGCAATCGGCGACCACTTAAACTCATACGAAAATCCGATTGCTTAAAGTGCAAAGAACAGATTTTTGTTCGCTCGTTGATTTGGAAATCCAGCGAAGCATCTCTTCGAATTTTGATGAGCCACGTCTAGAAATTAGAGATATGTGTCAGTGAGTTTAAAGATAATTTATATTTGAAATATGTTCACCAAAACCACAGCTATTTTTCGAAATAGTAAAATATACCTTCAGTTTTAATGGATCCTTTATTGGAAGATTGTGGAAGGTGACCTTTTTCCCATCCGCATCTACACGATATCCTGTCTTGCAGCACATCGGGACGCAACAATTATCGGGCATATTTGACCGTTCTTTACTTCACGAAATACCACGGAAGACTATTTCACAATATGCACTGTAAGGCTGTAATAGTAAATAATAAAATTAACTAAGAAACAACAGCATACCATAGTTCAGGTAGGTGATCTGAGCAAATTACTTTAGATATGATAAAATATCTTATTTACGCAACTTCCTTTCGTATGTCAACAATTACGAGGCTATGCCTTAAATCATCGACTAATCTAGCATTATTTCCTATGCCTAAGCTTACTCATACGTGTATGGTAAATATAGCGGCTGTTATAGCGACTGTAAGCGATTCTAGTTGCGGAATTCTTAAAGCAGGATCGCCCAAATAGCTTTGACGTCCATGCACGATACATTTGAATAACAATGGCAACTCAAACAAAAACTATCAACATACTGACCTTGATAACGCCTCCCACGAATTGAGAAAAGATTGTTGAACCAGAGTTTGCTTACATATAGGTTTCCTCTTTTAATATCTCTGAAAAAACGGCTTCAAAAGAGTACAAACATCTCGCATTCGTTAGCCTGCGGAACAGCGGCAGGCGTTATTTTTTTGCGTTTTTTTAGGCGAGCACGAGGCGAGCGTGGAGCGCGAGTCACGCGCGACGGGAAGGTCGCGAAAAATATAACGCCTGTACGCACAGGTAACCCAGGCTCTGTATGCGAATATAAATATTCAATGTTGATGTTCATGGCGGCGATTTGTATAGGAAATCGTATGAACGCGAGTGCAATTCGTGATTTATGGGCACGAGTGATGTTTTGAAAGTTCTCAAAATTGCACGAGCCTTTAGGCGAGTGCAATTTGACAACTTTCAAAACATCACGAGTGACCATAAATCACGAATTGCACGAGCAGTTCATACGATTTTTTGTTTATAATATTCTCAACAAAATTTTGCTGCGGCCATCACGCTACTCTGCACACGAAACGCTTCACTAGTTTCCAAAGTGCTCACATGTTTTATTTGAACGCGCAGGCAAACCAAGCGTGAACTTTTTGAAAGAATTACAGTACTATAGTTTAGAAAACAATTAACCATTAACTTGAAAGCTTATTTCAATGCCATTAAGCGGCAAAAACGTCTCTTCTTGTCCGGTACCGTTTATCGCAATTCCGTATTGCACTCTATAACCTATTTATGCATTCGTCATTGACCAATCAGAAGCTGCATATTTTGTTGAGTATATTATAAATAGAGGTTATCCAGCGGAAAGTTGTGTAATACGGCTGGGTATTTTTACGAGTCAGTTTTTATTTTTTCGAGCCTTTAGGCGAGAAAAAATAAAAACTGACGAGTAAAAATGCCCAGCCGTATTACACAACTTTCCGCTGAATAAATTGTTTATTATACGACATAATATCTTTCCTAAAATATAGGCTTTCAACAGTGTTTTCCGTAGCGCGCGGTCAGGGGGACTGAGACCTGTGTAATACGGTCTCATATCTGCTCTCCTCTTTGTGCGTATTCGCACTCTAAAACGTCACGTCGTATAATAAGTATAGGAAATCGTATGAACGCGAGTGCAATTCGTGATTTATGGGCACGAGTGATGTTTTGAAAGTTCTCAAAATTGCACGAGCCTTTAGGCGAGTGCAATTTGACAACTTTCAAAACATCACGAGTGACCATAAATCACTAATTGCACGAGCAGTTCATACGATTTTTTGTTTATAATATTCTCAACAAAATTTTGCTGCGGCCATCACGCTACTCTGCACACGAAACGCTTCACTAGTTTCCAAAGTGCTCACATGTTTTATTTGAACGCGCAGGCAAACCAAGCGTGAACTTTTTGAAAGAATTACGTACTATAGTTTAGAAAACATTTAACCATTAACTTGAAAGCTTATTTCAATGCCAGTAAGCGGCAAAAACGTCTCTACTTGTCCGGTACCGTTTATCACAATTCCGTATTGCACTCTATAACCTATTTATGCATTCGTCATTGACCAATCAGAAGCTGCATATTTTGTTGAGTATATTATAAGAATATTTATAGCAAATGTATGAGAAACTCACGAAATACATTCTAAATGCTATATTTTCGAAGGAACCTAACTAAAACTGACTTACATTATGCAATTGTCTTGTTATTTTGATGTTTGGGTGTTCCTGGTGCCAGTTTAAAGCCATTTAGACGAGTTTTGCTTTTTCAGTTGACCGTCCATTATGAATAATTTAAAGGCCGGCGACAATTATGTGAGAACGGATCCAATGGTCCGCACTCGAAGCTCAATAAATTCCACAAAAATGCTCCAGTCTCCTCAAAATTACCTTCATTGCAGACGTCCATGCTCTTAGCTTCTGTTCGCTACCCTAGGGTTCCAAGGTTGACTTTAATTGCTCGAGAAACGCTCGTGTTCGAGCTCTTGTCTTTAATATTTTCTTTCGCGTTGTGCGTGTCCCCAACGTCTGAGACACCTCATTTGAAATTCAGCGACATCGTGACCATCGTGGAGAGGCATGGTGCAATTGTTTCCTTGCAAAAAAGACACTTTCTTTTCACCTACTCTACAATGCCTAAGTTTGCTGATGTTTAAGCATGCAAAACGATCTTGCTATTTTGGTGAAAACGATCTATTCAGTGGTCACCTATTAAGCGGCCACCCCCTATTAGGCGGCCAGTTAGCAAAGTCCCAAATACTATTGTCAGTTTGTATGTGTGCGCATGTACGTAGGACTGTATGTCTACATAATACCACTATTAACCACCTCTTTTAAGTGGCAGCGGTCACCTTTTGGCCATTCAATTATAATATTCCTATTGTTTTTACTCCAAGAATTTAATGCACGTAGTTTGGCCTTGTTTTGATAAAGCTGATGACAGATAAGAGTCCGAAATTGAGGGTAACAATAATATTGATAAAAACGGTCAAACACACGTTTGTTATTGTGTCAATTTGATCCCATTGTCACCGAATCTTTTTGATTTTCTACCATGCCTTATGCTAATTTATAACGCGGCCACCCCTATATTAAGGGCCTGTTTACATGGAGGGAGGGTGACCCGGGTACCCGGGTCACCCTCCTAGCCGGGCTACCCTGGGAGGGCCAACTTTTCATACATTTCTTTACAAAGCACACTGAAGTGTTTACATGCAGAAAAGATAGCCCGCCTACCCGGGGTGACCCGGCTAGGCGGCTATCTTTTCTGCATGTAAACGGTCAACCCGGGTCACCCTCCTAGGCGGGCTATCTCTGTTGACTTGAAAACCCGCTAAAATGGCGGAACAAGCGATAAAAACAGCAAACTCGACCACGGGTCACCCTCCCTCCATGTAAACAGGCCCTAAGCGGCCAAGGACTTCCCCAAGGATGGCCGATAATTACTGGTTCGACTGTGTCGTTGCCAGCATGTACAGTCATCAACATTTACAAAATATATAATTACGATTGCTATGAATAATTATTATCCCTGACGTTGGACATGCAAGCTGTATTTTTATAATAAGCTTAATCATTTCTTTTAAACTTTAGCATAAGCTTATTACTTACCGAATGCTACGATTGCTCGGGAGATACAAGAAGTTCCTCAGCGGATCTAGAACATGAGGATTTTTGCAATACAATTCCACACAAAGCTTCATGACCCTATTTGGAAAAAAAGGCTTACAGATTAAAATGTGAAATATTCCCTATTTAAAAGCAACTACAGTCTGTTGCCCTATTCACCGGACGCCCCTATTTCCGGACACTTTGATTAAGAGTTTCGTTATTTTCGGTAGCCTACGAATGAAATACAAAAAATACTTTCTAAAGAATGACCGATTATTCCGCTTTCACTAACTCCTGTTTTAGTCCTCCTAGCTCAAGTTAAATCAGGAAAATTCAACATCATTTCAAGGTAGGGAACCTTCTATCGTCCATAATTTGCATATTTGCAGTGACTTGAATTATATCGTTTTACATTTTAAATTCGTTCTCGCAAAATAACGCGACAGAAACTTTTAATTTTGGACAAAGTTACGTCGAAAAGCGTAGGATTCTTCTAGTATAAGTAAACTTATTATTCATTTGCGATTTTAAATTTTAGAGCGAGACTATTTGAGAGTTACATTTTTAGCGAGGTGTGCCTAATTCCGGACGCCGACGTGATAGCGAATAATACTTGCATTTTATCGCCAATTTTGTGGCGGACATTCCAAAATTCCATCTTATTTTCAGCACTACCTTATTTTCGAACTTACCTGCCTTTAAAATGACCAGTCAAACATAATTTTCACGAATTTAGAGGCAAACGTCTCAAGAAGCGAGAATAGCGAAAGTTGAACTAGTCACCAGTCCCCCTCCTCTTCGCCAAATACGTTCGTTTAGTCTTACTTTTGTCAACCGTAAAAACTGTGCGGAAATGCTTTTAATTTCGGGAAAAATATGATATTTAACATGAATATTCCTTGGTTTATCATTTATGAGAAAATTTCATCACGAAAGTGAAGAATATCACCAAAAAAGCGGCGAAAACATCACCTTACGATCGTCCGGAATTAGGGCAACTTGTCCGGATTTAGGGCACCCAATTTGACCAATTCTTTTCAATATTGCGACGAAACCAAGAAGGTTCAGGCGATGAAACTTCAAAAGTCTACTTACAAACAGTTGAAGCTACATACTGGGGAAATTTCAGCTCGTTAGTGCTGTTTTGAGGTAAGATATAACGGTATTTGCAAAAAGTGTCCGGAAATAGGGCAACTGACTGTACAGCATAGCAGAAATCGGTGAAATGGTGGTTTTACAATCCCGGTCACAATCAACGAAAATTGTTCAACATGCGTCAGTTAGAAAGCCGGCTAAACGCTTTGACATTGTTTAATCAACAGAAATGTTATAGCTGGTTTATACAACAATGTAAAAACGTTTAGCCCCGGCTTAAAAGCTACAAGTACAGTAGTAGCTACAACTCTGAACAATAAATCGGCAGAAGCATCGAAGAACACGCTTCGATGCTGTTTCTGAGCCGCAGACAAAGAAACGACGCTGACCACTTTCGTTTCGAAAAAATGACTTAAAATGTCGTGACATACTGAGTGAACATCACACTGAAACAAACACTTGGTGTCACGCAACTTCAGTATAAATTTACCTTGGATGCCAGCGATAGCGTTTACTGGAGCTTGTATGAAAAAATCTTTTGCTGCTGCTCCCAGAAGAGGACCATATCTTCAGGAACATCTTCTTTGTCGACTTTCCTCATCATTTCCTTCAAGTCGAAATGGTCCTCCTCTTCCATTTCTAGCATTTCTTCTTCCACTTTTTCTCGTTTACGTTTTTCGGCAAGGTACTTCTTTTTGGTTGCATCGAGTTTTAACAGAATCTGCTCTCTTGACATATATCTATGATTAGACTTGATTTTGCGCTCCATGCCTACCTCCTCTTGTCTTCTTTTCTTCCGTTTACACATATTCCTCGCTAGTTGTTGACACTTGGAGCAAAGAGTTCCTGCAAAATTTGTGAGTACTTTGCATTCTGAAGAGAAGACTCGTTCCTCTGACACTCCAGTTGCATTGAGTACGCGATGTCTTCTTGCACCCGCCAGCTGGCACAGATCGAACTCATCCTCCTCCAACTGATTACCTTGACAAATATTCGAGTCATCGTCCATTAACTGCATCAGTTTTCGGGCTTTATCAACTGCTAACTCGTTGGACAGGTGTTTCTCAATATTTGCAACGTCTTCGCTCGGGATAACTCTTTCATGGTAAATAATAGCAGTATCGATTTTTTCATCTTTGACATTTTTTTCAAATTTTATTTCAATAACAGCCTTCTGGTTATTAAACGTCTGATTCCCGAATCGCAAGTAGCTAAAAGAAACATCGTTGTTTGTCATTGCCGACCAACCTCCATTGACCCCTCCTTGCAATTCCGCACCATCAAGATCTCCTACTAATTTCTGCCAATCTTCCTCGAAGCTATGATTTTTTGCTGTATCTGCAAAAATGTTCCTTTTCAAATTGAGAAAAGCTCTTTGGGATTTTTATTACGCTTCCTTTTCGTTTTGTACACACGGTCGCCAAAGACTTCTCTGAGGGCCTTTCCGAGTATGTTTGCTGTTACTGTGTAGCCCTCATCACTTAGATTTTCTTTTGCTTTTCTGGCGTGTTCTACCAAATCGTTATTGAATATTAAACTGCCATCTTCCACTTCATAGTTAGCCAAAATCCTGAAAGGTAAATTTATAGAAAAGTTTTCGCACTGATTTCGCAATCGTCAGAATCGTACTCATCAGAACAGAGAACAATTAATTAGCTGGATTGTCACGCGAGTGCATAAAATATGACGAATATATGGCGAATGCTGAACAAAATGAAAGAACAAACAAGAAATTAAAACTGTTTTATCCTCTGTTAAATATATGTAAGGTGGTTGATAGGCAACACAATGATCACAAACAGTTAGTATTAGTGTCCGGAATCTGAAAAATCATGCGAAATAGGCGTTATTTTCTGTGGGTTAGTTTTTATAAAACGATCGAGCCTTGCTGTGTGTTTGTCCGCGTCCTTAATATTCAGACTTTTATGAACATTTTTTTTTGGTTACTTTGCTTTTCATAAAAACATTATCTTCTTTTCAGTTTCTCCAGATGTATTTACGATGTATTTAATAACAACCGTTTTGTCTTTAATTGTTTACATAAGCTTATAAATTATAAACACTTTAATATCGATCGATTCGTGAGAGTCAAAGTGCTATAACAAAAGCCTATTAATCTAAAAAAGTTAATTACTGACCAGGCTCGAATGGAGGCATAAACTGACGGATTCGTTTCACAAATCTTCTTTCCTTTTGGCTCTGCATCAACATTTACTACTTTTCTTTTCAAAGTGGACAACATGTTTGTTTTCCCGGTTCCGGATCGTGAGCAAAGTGAAATTCACCCAATCGGGAGTGGGGTGAGCAATCGTTTGTTCGCGTGCTAAAATTCCCGTCTACTACCCGGTGGGGTCTCTTTCCCAGGCCTTCCCGCGCATAGCGTGGACGATTTGTTGTGCCACGCATAAATGGCGACGAAGTCATTGTGAATGGACTTTTTTCGTGGTTCTTTACGGCTAAAGAATCGATGTAACTGTGTAATGACTGGCAAAAAAGGTGGGATAGCAATCTCTTGTTGTATACGGTAGATTAAAATGAGTTCCGAGAGGTTTTTTGTAGAAGAAAATCGATCGTATTGTCAGCCTGTTCGTTCGGCTTGATTCCAACCTTGTCCTATTATATATTTAACAAATAGATTCCATGTTGCCGTGCGTCTGTTTCAGTAATAGATCGCAGATCGGCAGGTACAAAACGCAGGTCACAGGTCACAGGTCCAGGTCACAGGTCCAGGTCACAGGTCACAGGTCACAGGTCACAGGTCACAGGTCACAGGAAGTGAAGCTGCCGAGTTGTCAGATTCTTGGTATGGGGGAAGAGTGTAAAGCTTGGAATACCGGTAATAACTGATGTCACGTATCCTCTGTATTGTACAACCTCGATTCCAGGCTCTCTCTCCTTTTCCTCCCTTGTCGTTGTCTCTACTCAACGACAAGGGAGAAAAGGAGAGAGAGCCTGGAATCGAGGTTGTGTATTGTATTATTTTCATCTCCGGTTACGTCATAGTCATGCATAAGTGCACCAAACATGCTTTCCGGTTTTCGTTGAAGAGTAAATATAAGTCTGAAGACCTTGAAACGGAGAAGCTTTTTGTGTGAATATTAATAAAATGTACCCCTACCTAAGCCTCAATTTTTTTTTAAAATTGTATGTTGATTGTATGTTAATTGTATGTTGATAAACATATGCATTCAATAAATTCGCATAAATTGAAGTTTCCTATCAAATTGTTCACTTTTTAGTCGTGCTTGATATGTGCTGTAAACCTATATTTTGCTCAAAAGTTTCTCAGAAAGGTGAAACTTGCTCGACTGGGTTGCTAGAACTGCAAAAAGTTGCTCCAAACGCCAAAAAGTTGCTCAAAAGTTGCCGAGCACAATCGTCGTGTTTTTTTTCAAACGAAAGCCTCTTATATTACCCATTTTCCGCGCTTCACGCCTATTTACCACGTAACTTCACTGTCCGCTATTTTCAATCGACAGAAAAATAATTACAGTGGCCACAATTGACATTAAGGGAATGTGTAAGTTTGAAAAGACCTGGACCTGTGACCTGGACCTGTGACCTGTGACCTGTGACCTGTGACCTGTGACCTGGACCTGGACCTGTGACCTGGACCTGTGACCTTGTGACCTGCGTTTTGTACCTGCCGATCACAGATGACGTCAAAATGTGGTAAGAACAAAAAAGTGGCCAACGAGCCGCTGCGGCGAGTTGGTCACTGATGTTCTTACCACATTTTGACGTCTTCTGTGATCTATTACTGAAACAGACGCACGGCAACATGGAATCTATTTGTTTTATATAATTTTGGAGATATTCGCTTCGGATTTTCACTTGAATGTACGCTAAATAAGCCGATAAAAATTATGTCAACAAACATCGAGTTTAGGCCACAGTGTTTTCATGCACTCAAATAAAACTTTGTGAAAGCTAAACGGCTTTAAATAAACTACAGCTCAACTCAGCAAATGTTTCGAAAAGCAAATATTTAGAGACTAACCTCTATTCCGTCCTGATATGAGGAAAAACAATCTGAATTATTTCCAGTCCAAATCCCGTTGCAAGTCGCTTAACGGCGAACGATAATCCGCTAAATTTCTGGGATTCTGTTCACAATGAGCTAAAAGACCATCATATTTTCCTCCAAGTTCTAGCCAAGCTTGAACAGCCGATTTTAAAATTCGTATCAATTTAACTACATTGAATTTCCTACGGAATATTTCCAGTTTGACTAAAATATTTTCTCTGTTTTGAGCGAAGGATTGTTTGAGCAGGCAGGGTGCCCGCGCGTTTTCCCGCCTCGTGACGTCATTCGTGCGTCTGTACTCTAATAGATAACAGTTCTAAACCAATCACGGCGCGAGTTTTACGCAGTGAATTATATAAATAGATATACATCGAAAAACAAAAACTCCCTCAAAACCTGTCAAAACCGCTCCAAACCGCTCCAAACCGCTCCAAATCACTCCAAAACCATTTAAAACTACGGAGACAGTGAACAGACAGTGATAAGGGTGAAGAAAATAAAACTTTAATTTCCGTTCATTGTTTTGACAACTGTTTTAAATTAATATTACGTTACTATTACTCACATAGAGCGCTTGGGTTACCTGTGCTTGACCGCCTGCGACGCCTGCAGGCTATCATGTCTGAAGCACTAGAAAATAGATCAGACTCACTCACAGGCTCAGTTAGCGACAAGATCATCCCCCAGGGAGACAGCTACTGACGGGGGGCTGGAAATCACGTTTTGGCACAACTAGTACCCTTTTGCTTAAAAAGCTTATCATTAGCTACTGGTATAAATATCAGTTAAGCTTATGCGCGGCAGCAAAGGCTGACTGGTTGGCAGTTATCTTTTTTGCACTCTGGTCTGGTATAAGGTGTGGTTTTTAAAATAAACTATTTTTTATTATCATCTTGTTCTCGTGTGACAGGGCAACCTAGTTCCCAGTGTCTCTTCGTTCCGCCCCCTAGAACAAGGGAGAGCCCTGGGGCAGGAAGAAAGGAAACCCTGCGAACAAAGTTGATTCCTGGGTAGCTGCGATCATGTGTCAGACACCTGTCATGTGTGATATAAAGTGTATAGATTTCCCCAGGACTGCCACTGAATGTGAATTCCAGGGCCAGCGAGAATTGCCAGGAGCCCTGGAATTGCCCCCAATTTTCCCGCAAATGTATGGTTCCAGAAAATATCCATACCCCCCATGGAAGTTTTTTGGGTTTGAACCCTAATATTCTTGTTTATACAATAACTAAGAAATTACACACATTGTGATTGGTTCCTTCCCTAGCTATGATCTGTCACTAATCAGCTGCATAGATAATGTCACAGTCAGTGCATGGTGTGACCCGCTAGCCTACGTGTAGTCGTACCCACCCCTACACACGTAGGCTAGTGACCCATACGTGTGATCAGAGTTCATTAAGTCCAAATCTTAATTATCAACAAAGTTTTGCAAAACTAGTTTTCAGCGTGATCTGGACTCGTTGGATCAAAACAAAGAAAAAATATTCTGTAAACTTTCAATGAGAAACATCAGCCACCAGATTTGAGAAATTGTTCAGTTTGAGAGACTTTATAAACTTAGCTGACCTGAAGCTTGAATAATAGCTAGACTGTATGGCAAAAATTATAAATGTTTTCCATAGTTTGATGCTGTGAGAAAATTTATCCACGAATGCCTGTCGCTGTACATGTTAAACTAGCCAATGTTTTGTGCAACTTGTCTTGCAATTTTGCTAATTTGCAAGACATAAATTATTAGTTGCACAAAACATTGCCGAGTTACACTGGTATGCACAGAAGATTCCAAAATGTGGACCATATTTTGACGGCACATGTGCATCTATAGCTTAATGGACAATGGAAAATGATTCTAATTGATTCCATCGAAACAAAAGTTGCAAATAGAAAGTTTCTGAAACATTCCCTAGTTGAACATTTGGGATGAAATATTTCAAAATATAGAATAAAATATTCAAATTCAAAAGGTGGCATTAACTGGCATGTGTTTGACGTTTCCGACACCATGGTAATTAACAATAAGACATGACCTTTGATTGGTGTGATCTAATGCGTGAACTAAAACTTAGTTTTGCAATGATTTCCATTCTTGGCCTCGCCTTCTTCCTTCTTTGATTGATGTAGTCAGCCAATTTTGGCATGACTCGCCTGGTTATGGGAGTAAAGCTGTGATTGGCTCAACCGCAGAAAAGAATGTGGTTTTGATTTAAGCAGCGCATTCTCATCCCCAGAGTCCGCAATCCCTTTGGTCAGCACCAAGAAATCACGACCTCTGGCAGGTACAGTGGAACCCCGCTTTACGGACACTCGTTAATACAGACACCCGCTTATTACAGACAGTTTTGTTTGTCGCGACGACACATATTTTCTCTTATATCAGCCCGCTTAATACGGACACCCGGATAATACAGACACTTTTTCATGTCCCTTTGGTGTCCGTATTAACCGGGTTAATTCCACTGTACCGATTTTCTGAGCTTGTGCAGAGTACTCGCTTTCTCTTGTCTTTTGTCTATTCAATTGTTTTAACAGCCAATCAAAAAATTTGTCCTATCTGTCCCTGCCAGAGTCTGAGATTCTTGGTGCTGGCCAAAGGATCGTGGACTTATGAGAATGCCGTCAGTGGGGAGAAGGGTTGCGTGACAACCCAAGTTCTTGGTTTGCAACTGCATGATGTCATCGCCGCCATGTTGGTGACCATTAACAAAAGATTTCTAATAGACCCTTCCACATTTCTTTCAATTTTTGATATTCTAGGCCAGAAACTTAGCAAAAATATATCAACAGTGCTGTGCACCTTGAAATAAATTATTAAATTGGCCAAATTTTAAATTCATATCTTGTAAAATCGCAGAGATATAGTTCCGCAAAGTTGCAAAATTTTACTGACTCATAAAAATACCCAGCCGTATTACACAACTTTCCGCTGAATAACCTCTTTTTATTGTTTGTCATCCAAGGGTCTTTGTCCCGGTCTTTGTCATTTGAATCTCTCGGGAATGGTTACAAACCAGCAATTACTGGTTTAATTTGCAACCATTCCCGAGAGATTTAAATGACAAAGACCCTGGCGGCCATGTTGGATGACAGGAACAATAAAGCTAATTAGAATTATTTTGTTAATGGTCATCCAACATGGTAGCCTGCGAGAGCAGACGTAATTTCCGGCTGGAAACTCGAGCCGGAAATTACGTCTGCTCTCGCAGGCTACCAACATGGCGGTGATGACGTCAGTTGCAAACCAAGAATAACGGCTAGTAAAATTAAACAGTCATAATAATATTTTGACAAGTTCTTAGTTACTGGCCTCGTAGTACTTTCGATAGATATCATTTCTCATTTGTACTACCTGCTCCTGTGTAAGTTGAACAGACTCACTCGGTGACAATCGCGTAGGGCCAATAACCAGTCTGTTCTGTAGCCATAAAAAGCAAAAATTGTTTGACGGATTATATAGTCCAGAATGCTCAATTACACTGTTAATATAACGGTGAACAAAGTCGTCCAACGCGTTCTTTTCGTATGCTTCATGAAGCATCTTCTTCGATGCACCAATCGAATTTGCTACAGGAATATTGTATATTGATGGTAGTTCGTCAATGCCAATATCCCTGTTTATCATCTGATAAAGGCCAAGTAATATGTTTTCCGCTCTAGAACCATCATAGAACACCACATCTCCATGGTACAATCTCATATTGTCGAAGCCATAGTCCCGTGCAGTAGAAGGACTTGGAAAAACGTCTATGTCACAGGCATACGACAGTTCATGTAATGAAGATTGTGGAGGAATACAGTGTCGTTTGTGTCTTCTCCAGTCCTTCCTTTGACAAGTTCTTGAACAGTAATATGCATGTTGACAACCGGAGCATCGCTTCACATCACCTTCCTTTTCGCAGATATAGCAACTATCAGGCATATCTGTTTTTCATATGGAAGATTGCTTCGATCAACTGCTTCGATCGCTTCGTAAACACCCAGTTCTTCATTTCCTCGTTCCCAGCCTCCTACGCAGACTTTATTTCATGAAAAAATAAAAATAAAAATGGACCCCTGGATGGACACCAAAACAGTCCACTATCAAGCTATTGCGGGAAAAATAAAACGCGGGAAAATATTTTAAAAGTGTATAAACACAGGAAAATTTAGCGCTCTCCTGTACGATTGTATGCGTTAAAAATGGTTTCAAAGTCCATGAAATTGGAGCACTACTTCTGCAAATATCTCGCTTTTGCGAGTGACTGGTTCAGTAATACAAATCAAGTTGCGGCTATCAGATCTTTTCATGATCATGTGTAACACATCTTTTAATAGTTCTATTTTTAAAAATATATATAGGTTTTATTAATATTGGCCGGCCGGGAGGTCCGTATTGAGAAAAACTGTGCCCGTGATCTTGAGTGCGGCCCGAGGGCCGTACTCAAGACCAAGGGCACAGTTTTTCTCAATACGGACCGACCTAGGCCGGCAAATAACTTTTTTATTTTTTCGTACTTCGTTTGAATTTGATAAAGAAATATTGAAATCTCAGGCTTGTTTTGCAAAATCTGTTTTTCACGCGCGCTAGTACATGTACTGTTACAAGACAGATTTAGCGTCTTCTTGCTCGTTAGGGATCTCGTCTTAAAGATGACAGACACGGTTGTTGTGTTGAACGTTTTTAATCAGCTCCTAGCTCTAAGGCTCAAGGTAACTGACTGTCATGACTGAGCATGGACCGTGCCTCAACTGAGCCGTTTATAGTTGAACTAAAGCGTAAATGCTCAAACGTAGCGTCCATGCCGCGAACTGTGATTGGTCGATCGAGTACTTATTAAAATTCCATTGATAAAAGTTAATCCAGGCGGAGCCTTTGATACGTTAAAATTGCGCGTCGGTTTCCAAATCACCAACTTGATCTAAACTTATTTCAGTCGGAAAACCAAAACTAGAATCCTAGAAAACCCTTAAACGAAGTGTTTTCGATACCAATCACAGTTGTGGCTGGACAAGATACGATGTAAACTTAACGAACGTGACCTATATTATAATAAGAACAAAAGGCTAAAGATTACACTAGTAAATACTTCGCATACTCAAACTTAATTAAAGTGTTCGCTTGTTTGTTATTAATGAAACCAAAGGTTTCACAGTTCTTGTGGAGCTGGCGACAGGGCCAGAACAGTCCTTCAAGTATAAACAAACTACTTAATCGATAAACTAAAGTAAATTAAAAGTATAACTGGGCTAGCGTTATTATATTCTATAGTTACGAAAACAACTCAATTAACTTAGAGGGATTAACTAAAACAATAGTGTTTACGAGTTTATGGCGAAACTAATTAATTTGGTTCTAGAATGTTCGAACCTTGTATCGAAACAAAAGAGAAGGGATTAAGCGTTGGAAAAGTTCCCACGAGAACTTTCCCAAGTTGTGTAACCATATTCAAATGTCGGTCAAGAACGTGTGCTTAAGTTGACGTGCGCTCTGGCACGTGTGTGTAGCCTAGCGACGATCTGGTCTTTTGTTCTGACTTACTTTACGCGGTCTGTACAAAAGTACGGCTGTTCAACTTTGTTCAAATAGAAGGTAATAAAAACGAAATAGTAAACGTTTAGGATAAATAAGTTGGATAATATTCTAAGGACATATCGAATGATCGATGACTCAAAATGTTGTCCAACATAATACTCCCTCCCTTAATGAGAGGCGCCTCCTGGCGTCTAGTGTGGAATGGTATGATTATATTGTATTGTAAAAAAAAAAAATATATGGAAAAATTTGAACGTTTGATTAAATGCGGGTAAATATGGATTTTTGTTTTGTTTTGGTTGTGTTTTTTTTTTTTTTTTTTTTTGAAACACACGAATACTCTAACCAGAGTAGAATGAGATAAAATGGCTAAAATACTACAATAGCTTAAAAGATAACATATGGAATAAATATATAAACATAGTGACGGAGAAGGACCATCCCAAGATCGTCGTAAAGTTCAAAGTGGGGTTTCGGGGAACAATGCCAATTTATGGGTGTAAAATTGAAATCGATAGGGTGGGTCATGGTGGGTCTTTCTCTATCTACTGTTATGAATGACAGAAGCGTGATCTTTCTGTCCAATCATTAACTACAGTATGTGGTACATAATTGAGACGCAATTTAAGGACGATACCTTACATAAGTTAAATGTTCGTGTTATAAGATGCTTGATCTTGATCAGGAATATGGCGTCTTAACTTGATTGAAGGGCTGTTGTTGATCTCGGCTCCATTCAGTACAACCACAATGATGCTTGATGCCCACATTGGTTAGTTGTAATTTGTGTACATGTGTATTCGTGTGAGACGAATCTTGTCATGTGTATATCATAGTTATGGCCTTTTTGATGTGACGCCGTGGTTCCTGCATCGTTTAGTGGAACTCCTGAAATAACCGTATTCTATTTCTTTGACGTTTCATCTGCTGGACAGAGCCAGTCGGTCAGTTTGAATTACATTTGCATCCTGCATGGTGACACATCAGCTAACGGCCGTTGAAACACTGTACACTGAAGTAGTTGTGGTTATTGATGTTGGGCTTCTATTGTTTACTGTTATTGGTAAACTTGTGTGGTTGACGAGGGAGTGGTTTGATCAATGGTCAGAAGAAAACGTAGGAGTACACTTGAATTCTGCTTGTCCTGGTCTTGAGTCTTGAGATGCATACGCAGTGAGTTTGAATGTTCAAGAAAAACCAAGCCAGTTCGGACTAAAACTAGCTAAACTACTGCTAACTACAATAATTGAAGTGAAAATTGTTGCTTATATATACGAAAAAAACTAGTATTGAAACACAAGAATGTGATATATAAATTCTTTATGTTTAATCTCAATTTGGGGGTTCTGATGCTAGTCGAATCACAAGACTTCGTCACTTCTGTGAGTCATAATGCGCGTGAAACGTTTTCCAAAAAAAATTAGGCAAAGAATTCAGGTTAACCCAAACTGATTTCATTGCAGCAAACTTTATCAGGAGGTTTTCGTTTGCGTGGAATTCTGTAAGAGTACGGCGGCGGCAACTGCTTGGTAAACTGTCTCAAAATTGGTTGGATGAAATAAGCGAATTGGAATACATTTCTCATTTGAAACCTTTACGATCTGGGCGGCGCCTACGATGCAATACCGCGCGGTTAAATCTTTGCGCGCGTTTGCAAGTCCAGTTTTACCTATCAGGTTATGACAATCGAAGTCGACTGAAATGATAATTTCTGATCGCGGCGGTACAAAAGTAGATTTGACTTGTACACAATCAAGAGGATTATCAGAACTGAATTCGTGCTTCTCGTTATTACTAAAACAAACAGGTGATTGTTCCTGAATCGCTCTTAATTGTTCCATGTGTTCCGGGCGCGTGCCAATTTGTTCAAGGGCTGGTCAACAGAAGAGTCGCAGTTATTAGCACGAGAATAAAGAAATGAGTGAATCCGATGATGCGTGCCACAATTCGCGGCCTGTTCTATGTTTACCATAGATAACTGCCCATGTACATTTCGTGGTTTGTTTACCAACCAAGTGTAGATATAATTCGCCAAATGAAACATGTGTGAGAATATCAAATATGAGCGCAACTTACTGGCTATGTTGCCGAAAAATCGTTTCCTTTTATCGTCAGAGAAACACGTTTTAGTGTTCGCTGGATTTCCTTTAATTGTTTTTATTGCGGCTCTTTCTGTTTTGATTTCATCACAGGAGATCTGTGGTTCTTCGAATACAACGTGACTATGGTCGATTCTAATATCTTGTGTGTCGAGATTCACTGTCTCAACTCTTAACTCAAATGCTTCTGGAGCCGTATATAAATCTTTGTTGTGTGAAACTGCTGTGTTGATTTCATGCGCTACTAAACGGTGTATATTCTTCTCTTGTTGAACTGCGTGTTCTTGTATCTCCGAAAATGTGTACTCGAGACATTTTCATTCGAATTGGATGTCGCATCTGTCTCTATGTTGGTACTGTGAAAATCTAGATCATGTGGAATATGAATAGTATTCATTTCCGCGACTTGGAGTGTGGGATAAATCCCAAAATTTTGAATCTCGTCATTAAAACGAACTGTTTTATCGCTGGACTTACCAATTGGTTTCGCTTGACTTTGTGCGTGAGACTCAAAGTTCTCTCTAGGCGGGTTGCTTTCCTGTACGTGTCGTTTCTGGTCATTAATTTGTGCTCTTTGCGTGGACCGTACAGCGTAGCAATTACCGACAGGTTTGGCTATAACTTCACACGAGTCTATTGCTGAACTACTCGGGAAAGTAGTTGCGCGTATATCCAAATCAGTATTATTCTGTGACGTTTTAACTTCGTTTGTGTCCTCATAATTAGCTGTGCTTTCAATTTGCGCGCGTACGCCTAAAGTGTCCTGTACAAATTGGATATGTGCTGTGCGTTCATTGGAATTTCGATCATCATCTAGTAAATCGATCTCTCGTTCTTCCCGTGGAAAAGAGATCGCTGCTAGTTTAAATGTGGCTGGCCTGCGGGCGAGGAAAAGCTGGCGTGCGCTGCCAATTTTGATTCTGGCGAGACTGGCTATTTGGAAATGGGACGCGAGGGTCCCTGTTTTGCTGACGTTGGCGGCAAACTGCTTGTACATGTCCCGGTTTATTGCAAAAATCGCACACGGGTCGGCCGTCAAATGTCCGTCGTCCTCGTTGCGGTGGGCCATTAAATTGTTGATTTCGAGCGCGGCGAAATTCTTGGCGAACCTGTTGCGAAATTAACTGCGCAATATCGTCCTTTGTCAGGTGCTCGTTGTCCCTTGGGGCCCTCCCTTGGTAATTATTATTGGTCGGTTCGAAAGCAGCCACTGCTGGGGCAGGTTGATCTGGCGACTTTTGTAGTCGTTTGAGCGCGTGTAAGATTTCATCTGTGCGATCCGTGGGGCGATTTTCTGGAATCGACTCACGTAATTTGGCTTGTGTCTCGGCATCTTCGAACGATGTCGGGCGTTGTAAAAGAACAAAACTTTTGAGGTCTGGTCGCAGACCTTGAATAAAGTAATTTATACTCTCTGTGCGCGGCAAATTTATTCTTTGGCCGAGACGTCGAACTGCAGCGGCATATTCGCTAACCGATTCGAGTGGAAGTTGTTTTCTTTCGTTTAGCTTTTGGCGCAATAGCCAGATGTCTGACTCCGAATGAAATTGTGTCCGTAGGGCGGCGGAAAGTTCGTCGAAAGTTTTTCCCACCATGTGAGGCGTGGTATTGAACCAAATGCTGGCGGCACCCGTTAAGTACAAAGGCAACGCCTCTGCTTTACGTATATTAGTCAATTTGTAGAAAGACGCTGTTCGATCAAAATTGGCCAAAAATTCTGTCACGTCTTCCGAGGACAGGCCGGAGAATTTAGGCATCGGGACACTGTTTGTGGACGGAAAGTGTGGCGTCGAATGTGTTTTCTCGAAACTCTTTGATATGGCGGCTAATTGACCGTGCCATTGTTCGGCGAGTTCTTTGGTGTGGTCCGAAAGTAATTTTGCTACATCGTCGGCGTTCATGGTAATAATTGGTTCTTCAACGGTTAAATCTTCGTCTGTGATATCGAAAATTACCGATTCCGAACTGTCCGAATGGATCGAAGAGTGGTTTGATTGGTCACCCACGCGATCTATGGGTGCGGTTCCTAAAAAGGTGTCACTGCCGGTGCCAGAGCTCGGAGTTTTTGAGTTTGTTAGATTTGCGAAGCAGTGGCCGTCGCAAAATTCTTCTGATAGCGTGTTGCTAAATTTTCGAGGCTTAGAGGCCGACTTAGTTTTGCTTCGGGTCCACAGTTTTAAGCGAGGCCGTTACTTTTTTGTTAAGACGAAAAGAGGCATGAAATTACAGAAATGCTGATCTATACACGCGAAATGTTTTTTGATTTACCGTGCCGTGAAAGTAGAGTTTTCGTGATATTAGCCCCCCGTGGAAACATGTGAACATCGAGGTCCTAGTGATATAGCTACTAATTTCGTGTAACTGAGAATGTGGCTAGGGGTCTTTAGTTCGTATTAGAACTGTTGCGACTACGCAGCCGGTGCCTTTCGTATTGACGAGCAGCTTAAAGGCTGTGCTACCTAGATTAGGCTTGGTTATTCCAGGGAACGGTGATCTCTCACAAGCGTAAAGTTCATACTGGTACTCACTGGTTGATGGTCTTGACGTTGTAGAGGATTTTGCTTGGCTGCGGGAAGTACTGGGTATCGAAACCGTCGCTTTCTCTACCAATTCTGTTACAAGACAGATTTAGCGTCTTCTTGCTCGTTAGGGATCTCGTCTTAAAGATGACAGACACGGTTGTTGTGTTGAACGTTTTTAATCGGCTCCTAGCTCTAAGGCTCAAGGTAACTGACTGTCATGACTGAGCATGGACCGTGCCTCAACTGAGCCGTTTATAGTTGAACTAAAGCGTAAATGCTCAAACGTAGCGTCCATGCCGCGAACTGTGATTGGTCGATCGAGTACTTATTAAAATTCCATTGATAAAAGTTAATCCAGGCGGAGCCTTTGATACGTTAAAATTGCGCGTCGGTTTCCAAATCACCAACTTGATCTAAACTTATTTCAGTCGGAAAACCAAAACTAGAATCCTAGAAAACCCTTAAACGAAGTGTTTTCGATACCAATCACAGTTGTGGCTGGACAAGATACGATGTAAACTTAACGAACGTGACCTATATTATAATAAGAACAAAAGGCTAAAGATTACACTAGTAAATACTTCGCATACTCAAACTTAATTAAAGTGTTCGCTTGTTTGTTATTAATGAAACCAAAGGTTTCACAGTTCTTGTGGAGCTGGCGACAGGGCCAGAACAGTCTTCAAGTATAAACAAACTACTTAATCGATAAACTAAAGTAAATTAAAAGTATAACTGGGCTAGCGTTATTATATTCTATAGTTACGAAAACAACTCAATTAACTTAGAGGGATTAACTAAAACAATAGTGTTTACGAGTTTATGGCGAAACTAATTAATTTGGTTCTAGAATGTTCGAACCTTGTATCGAAACAAAAGAGAAGGGATTAAGCGTTGGAAAAGTTCCCACGAGAACTTTCCCAAGTTGTGTAACCATATTCAAATGTCGGTCAAGAACGTGTGCTTAAGTTGACGTGCGCCTCTGGCACGTGTGTGTAGCCTAGCGACGATCTGGTCTTTTGTTCTGACTTACTTTACGCGGTCTGTACAAAAGTACGGCTGTTCAACTTTGTTCAAATAGAAGGTAATAAAAACGAAATAGTAAAACGTTTAGGATAAATAAGTTGGATAATATTCTAAGGACATATCGAATGATCGATGACTCAAAATGTTGTCCAACATAGCTCAGCAGAAGACTACCGAAGAAATAGCAAGTAACAAGAAACTCAGACGATTAATTTTTACACCACAAATATGTAATTACAGAAATGGAGACTAGAGCGGCATTTCATCACAAAAGCAGCTGAAAAACGAGAAGCTATTTCCATTTTCACAAAAACCATTCAAAGCCGCCGTCAAATTGGGCAAAGAAAACAAAATATCAGTTCAAATGAATTGAGCTGTACGACCGGAACCGGTACTGATTTTCTCTATTCAAATTGCTCTTTTTTCCGTTGTCCCCTCACTTTTAATCGACTTTTGGTGTCTTTCATACTCTCCCGTTCATGTTTTTTTGTCGTCATCGCTTGTACAGGAAACCGTCTAGGGTCTAAAGCTTTGGCCAAACGGAGTCGCAAGTCATCGCAAGTCTGGGAATGACAACTTGCGTTTCAACTTGCGTAGCAAGCACTCGTAAGTTTTCACTGCTAACTAGAGCTGACAATGTGACGGTATAGTATCGGCCAAGACTCGGAAGAAAATCGGCCTGGTGTCGGTGACTTAACGATCGATCCACCGAGTATCGGCCGATGTATCGACTGATAGTGTCCACCGAGTATCGGTCGACAGGTACCTTGTAAAAAAGTTGTACAGGCGGTGCCAATTGTCGACCGATACACCACCGATACTTGACCGACGGTTCACGGTAAATGTGGATGCAAAAATCGCCTCCAAGGTAATCGCTAATAGAATAAAATGTTGTCTTCCAGACATGATATTCATCACAACCAATCTGGCTTTGTAAAAGATAGGTTTATTGGGGAGACAGCTCGCTCAATACTTGATATTATTGATCACACAGAGCGTTCTAATTGCCAGGAGTGTTGTTATTTATTGATTTTGAGAAAGCTTTTGACTCGATAGAATGGAATTACCTCTATGCATCATTAGAATCTTTCAATTTTGGGCCTGAGTTGATAAAATGGGTTAAAACATTCTATAAAAATGTGTCTAGTTGTGTATTAAATAACTACGGTGGCCCACAACTGTCACGGCAACAACAAATACCTCACGGCAAAACCAAAAAGCTCACGGCAAAACCAAAAAGCTCACGGCAAAACCAAAAAGCTCACGGCAAAACCAAAACCTCACGGCAAAACCAAAAACCTCACGGCAAAACCAAAAACCTCACGGCAAAACCAAAAACCTCACGGCAAAACCAAAAACCTCACGGCAAAACCAAAAACCTCACGGCAAAACCAAAAACCTCACGGCAAAACCAAAAACCTCACGGCAAAACCAAAAACCTCACGGCAAAACCAAAAACCTCACGGCAAAACCAAAAACCTCACGGCAAAACCAAAAACCTCACGGCAAAACCAAAAAGCTCACGGCAAAACCAAAAACCTCACGGCAAAACCAAAAACCTCACGGCAAAACCAAAAACCTCACGGCAAAACCAAAAAGCTCACGGCAAAACCAAAAGCGTCACGGCAAAACCAAATAACCTCACGGCGGAAGTGATTTTCACGGCGGAAGTAATTTGCCCTTTCGTCTTCATCTCGTTCCCAGAGTCCTTCGTTTCTTTTGGTCACGTGGTCGGCGGAGGGCCCTGGGGACGAGGATCTGCTCGACAAAGATGGCGGAATCTGGGGAAGACTTAGAAGATGGGTATTTCGAACTGCCAGAATACGACGAAGAGGGCCTTATTCGTTATTATTTCTTTAGAGGCTTCGAGTACAAAGAAATTCGTTTGTTTTTATTGAAGAACCATGGCACTGAAATGAGCTTATGGCTCCGTCAATTCCAAGCCCGACCATCCTCCCCCCCCCCCCCCCCGGGCATTTGTCGGGCATTTTACAACTTTTCCCGTCCTGGGGTGGGGCATTTGCTATAACCGGGCAGCTCGGGGGTGGGGCATTGTCAAAGGCAACGCTATTGTTTATTTAAACTTTCCTGATTGCCCCGATAAAACAATATAAAAACTGAGTTGATATTAACCATCAGCCACCCTTCAGGACCGTCCGCGCGCGGATCGCTGTAGCGTTAGTTGTTCTTATAAAAAACCCTATAAACCATATATTTTTTGAAAGTTTAATAATTCCAGATTATGGCTTTTTACTAAAAAAAACGATAAACTTAAATGTGTTTCGAAAATGGGAAGCTTTGTGTAAAAGTACATGTCTTTATAAATCATGTTCCACCCCCTCGCATTCGCTTCTCAACACGTTCGGCTAAAAAATTGTGTCTCAGATTTTTGACAAGTGCGTTTGTTTTCTTTTATTGGCAATGAAGTTGGGAGTGACAATTAGTTAGCACTCCCTGTGGAAAAAAAGGTCTAGCTTTAAAATTAAAAGGAGTATTAAAATTCGCAGACACAGTTTTGTAGAAGCGATGTATGTCATCATTCTGGCCAAATTTCAGCCAAATTGGTTGAATGGCTGCCGACTTGGAGTTCAAAACGCACGCGTCGCTCGGCAAAATTTCCTTCCGAGATAAAAAGGAAAATACATTTTTTTCGGCATCTTACCTGGAATGAGATTATGACACCTAAACGTCTATTCTGATCGATACCATAGAGGGATCAACTTTCTCCAACAATAGGACTTTGACAGGTAACATACATACATACATACATACATACATGTAACAGGAACAAACGTTCGCGTAAACACTCACGATAGCCAGGCGATAGCGAACAGAACGGCGCCTCAAATCAGATGAAACCGACGAGATCACAAAACGACTGTGCTGTAAGAAATTAGATTAGCTGGGTAAGAAGTTATTCTATCTTCCACAGTTATTTTCACAGGCACAGTATGCGAATATTGGAGTAAAACAAATGCACGCGGGTCGCACGCTAGCGACTTGTGCGCTGTTTTGTGTCGCAGAATCAATTCAACCTAAAATTAACTTTAGGTAGTATTTGTACAGGGCGACTTCATTTTTGCTTTTAATGGATTTGATGGAAGTCACTTTGCTTTGACTCTGGAAGTGGTAGGAGAAAGTCGCTCGCTATGAAATCGGCCACGCAGCGCAGACAATTATTGGATAATTGAAGATATGACTGAAATGTCAACAGCTAATTACAGAAAAATAATGAAGGAAATCTTTCATGTTCAATAACTTTCCACAGAAATAACATTTTGAGGTAGAATTTTTTGGAAATTAAAGCTATTTGCAAGATCTAACAGAATTTCAAAAAATTGAAAATTTCACAAATGGCAATTTTGAAGGGTGGCTGATACCTTAAGCCTCGTTGCGTCCCGCACTTTTCAAGAGTACCGTAGCCCCACCCCCACCCCACATGTGCAAACATTTGCACCGTTGCTTTCCATGCACGTGCGAACCAAAGATGTTTAAAGAAGGCGGAACGAAGCTTTGACTTCAACACCTTTGCGGACAAGACACGGATTTCGTAAGTTCTTGGTTGTGGGTCAAGGCTTGGAAGGTTTGATCACAGGCAGACCATCCTATGTTTGAGTTGTCAGTGTTTAAATAATTTATTCAGGTCACGACTACAGACTTACTGTGACGGTTGTGATTTGGTTCACTAGTTTAGATTTAAGAGTCAACTTGATCTGTATTGTTTAATAAAGTTTAGAATATATGTTAATTTGAGTCATGTGTGGTTGTTATTTAATCATTCCGGGCTGTTTAAGACGTTTTTTGGCGAAATTAAAAATTCGGAATCCGGCCCAAGAGAACTTGGGCCGGATTCCGAATTTTTAATTTCGCCAAAAAACGTCTTAAACAGCCCGGAATGATTAAATAACAGCACACATGACTCAATTAACATATATTCTAAACTTTATTGAACAATACAGATCAAGTTGACTCTTAAATCTAAACTAGTGAACCAAATCTCAACCGTCACAGTAAGTCTGTAGTTCGTGACCTGAATAAATTATTTAAACACTGACAACTCAAACATAGGATGGTCTGCCTGTGGTTTGATTGAAAATAAAATTATGAAATTGTCCCGTGGGTCGGGCATTTGCACTGTTCCTGAAGCCCCAGGGTCGCTGGGTCTTTGAATCTAGCGACCCACCGTGGGCATTTTCAACCTTCTGACAGAAAAATGACAATGCCGACAAATTCCCGGGGGGGGGGGGGGATGGTCGGGCTTGGAATTGACGGAGCCATAAGACGAAATCCATTAGAAAATCGAGTAATATTTATGGCCAGTGGACAAAAATCTTGTACTACGACGCCATACACTTTCACGCTTAAACTAAACATTCATGAGCCATATCTTAACGGTATTTACCAAATAATATAACTCCACAATCCTTAAATTGGCTTTCCGCCTTGAGTTTCCTCCCGTGAATGGGTAAGGTCATAAGAGGTGGAAGCCATGTTTCCCAGAAACATGGCTGCCACCTCTTATGACTCAACCCATTCACGGGTGGAAACTCAGGCGGAAAGCAATTAAGGATTGTGGAGTTATATTATTTGGTAAATACCGTTAAGATATGGCTCATGAATGTCTAGTTTAAGCGTGAAAGTGTATGGCGTCGTAGTACAAGATTTTTGTCTACTGGCCGTAAATATTACTCGATTTTCTAATGGATTTTCGTCATAAGCTCATTTCAGTGCCATGGTTCTTCAGTAAAAACAAACGAATTTCTTGTACTCGAAGCCTCTAAGAAATAATAACGAATAAGGCCCTCTTCGTCGTATTCTGGCAGTTCGAAATACCCATCTTCTAAGTCTTCCCCAGATTCCGCCATCTTTGTCGAGCAGATCCTCGTCCCCAGGGCCCTCCGCCGACCACGTGACCAAAGAAACGAGGACTCTGGGAACGAGATGAAGACGAAAGGGCAAATTACTTCCGCCGTGAAAATCACTTCCGCCGTGAGGTTATTTGGTTTTGCCGTGACGCTTTTGGTTTTGCCGTGAGGTTTTTGGTTTTGCCGTGAGGTTTTGTTTTGCCGTGAGGTTTTTGGTTTTGCCGTGAGGTTTTGTTTTGCCGTGAGGTTTTTGGTTTTGCCGTGAGGTTTTTGGTTTTGCCGTGAGGTTTTTGGTTTTGCCGTGAGCTTTTGGTTTTGCCGTGAGGTTTTTGGTTTTGCCGTGAGGTTTTTGGTTTTGCCGTGAGGTTTTTGGTTTTGCCGTGAGCTTTTTGGTTTTGCCGTGAGCTTTTTGGTTTTGCCGTGAGCTTTTGGTTTTGCCGTGAGGTTTTTGGTTTTGCCGTGAGCTTTTTGGTTTTGCCGTGAGCTTTTTGGTTTTGCCGTGAGCTTTTGGTTTTGCCGTGAGGTATTTGTTGTTGCCGTGACAGTTGTGGGCCACCGTAAATAACGGTATAACCTCGTGTCCTTTTAATTTAGAAAGGGTTCACCGATATCTTGCCGACACCACAGGGAGCAGAGGAGCTAAATTTGACATGTGCCAGTTTCGATCCAAATACTTTATACGTACGTGACCTTTGCGAGTTTCGATCTGTTTGCTTTCATACGCGGTGTATTGCGTTACTGCGTTATTCGATCTTTTTGTTTTCGTTTTTTCGTCCCAGCGACGAAAAAACGAAAACAAAAAGATCGAATAACGCAGTAACGCAATACACCGCGTATAAAGCAAACAGATCGAAACTCGCAAGGTCACGTATAAAGCATTTAGATCGAAGCTCGCACAAGTCAAATTTAGCTCCTCTGCTCCCTGTGCCGACACACTACCGATGCTATAGCGACCGACTGTCGACCGACTGTCGACCGACGGTTGACAGATGATCGGTCAATACGTCGGCCGTATATCGGCCGATACTCGACCGACACTCGGCCACCACTCGACCGACACATGGCCGATATATCGACCGATATGTCGACCGATAGTCGACCGAGGTGTCGATCGCTACGTCGGTGGACACCCCCTATAAGACACAAGATCCAGTTGTTCTTGTCACGTTTTGACGTCATCTGTACTCTATTAGAGTACAGACGCACGGCAAATAGAATCTATTTGTTAAATACTGCCCGCTTCCGGAACCAATAAGATTCCAGGATTTGCAGTAATTGATGTAAATTTAGGCCTCCTAGTATAGTTTTTACTGATTTAGGAGTAATTTATTAAAACATTAAAGCAGGATACTGCGCACTGCGAAAAAAATACAATATAAAACACAAACAGCAAATAGTCCACATCTAACATAGCAGGAACGTGCCTTGCCTCGGAAACGGTAATTCAAGTTTTCAACTTGTTCTTTTTTCGCCTAGTCTGCTTCACAGCCGTTATGTCACACAACGCTTCTTTTCTAAGTGGAGTGGAGCGTTGCGTGACGATCAAATTGGCTCGTCACGCAACGCTCTCCTCGGGGACCCAAATAACGGCTGCGTAAGAGACTAGACTATCCTTTGACCCTAGCTCGCTGGTTTAGTTAGCCTCCAATGGCCTTCATTGCACTATACTGTACATGCTTCCCTTTAGTCCTGCCCGCAAAAGGGGGGAGGAGGTGATCGTCGGAAACGAAAGACAGTTCGAGATAGCGGGGAGTTCGATAGTAAATGACTGAAAAAACAAGGAGAATGGGTTTGAGGTCTAGATAGCGGGGTCCAACCGTTACAGTCCCAACATTTTTCCAGCTTACCCTGAAAGGTACCGGGATAACTCTAACAGTGGATATTTTAGATATTTAAGATACCCTAAGCGGTACCAAACCACGAATTTTAACCTCTAAAACGTATGATCACCCCCGTTACTTGTATATGAATCCCCCCCCCCCCCCCCCTTTCAGGAACGGGGAAGACCTGAGGTCCTGACCCCCACCCACTTTTGTTAAAAAAAATCTCTCCCCCGCCTCCCGTTTTAGCAGAATATAATGTAGGCCCACCTTTCCCCAGCTCCTTTTCACTCCGGTCCTCCCTTTTCTAAGCAAGATAAGATTCATCTTCACTTCACTCACCTACGATGAAAAGGAGCATTCTGATTGGTTCCTGAGCGGTCCGAATTTTGCAATACGGACCGCAAAGATGAACCGCTCGCGAACTCATTTCGCCAAATTCCTTTTATGAAACATTGAACAAAAGAAAACAATTTTCTATTAAGTAGAAACATTTTTCCTCGTGTCTGGCGGACAATTTTGGTTAAACTTTTCGCAGAGTGGCCTGAAAAATGCAAGAATATGCTTAGCTTTGGCGCGCGCGTTAGCCGAGAATGGTTGCATTACTTTCTCAACAAAAGAAAGTTCTCGACCAATATTTTCCCAATACGGACCTCACGCTAGTTCAATAACATCTATATATAGCGCAGTTCCTAAAGTTCACAGCGCTTCACAGCGCTTCACAGTAAAATAAGTATAAATAAAAAAGAACAGATAAACGGAACTAACCGAGGTGCTAAGCTTATATATAACAAACAATGGAAGAGAATTCCAAAGCCTAGCCGATCGAAAAAGCCCTGCTACCGTATTTTAAGATTGAAAGACGGTTCTACGAGTAGATGTTTAACAGAAGAGCGAAGGGAACGAACGTAACATGTACATATAGTGGTGTAACATAGAGCGAATATATAAAAACTGCCGTACCTTCCAACGTACCTTTAATGTCTGTATTGTTGTTTGGCTGCGGAATTCTATCGGTTTTAGCGATTTTTAGTGAAAACTTTACCGTATTAAGACGAAATCCATTAGAAAATCGAGTAATATTTATGGCCAGTGGACACAAATCCTGTACTATGACGCCATAAGCTTTCACATTTAAACTAGACATTCATGAGCCATATCTTAACGGTATTCACCAAATAATATAACTCCAAAATCCTTAAATTGCTTTCCGCCTTGAGTTTTCTCCCGTGAATGGGTTGAGAGGTGGCAGCCATGTTTAACAAAAATATGGCTGCCACCTCTCATGACTCAACCCATTCACGGGAGAAAACTCAAGGCGGAAAGCAATTTAAGGATTGTGGAGTTATATTATTTGGTGAATACCGTTAAGGTATGGCTCATCAATGTCTAGTTTAAGCGTGAAAGCTTATGGCGTTGTAGTACAGGATTTTTGTCCACTGGCCAGAAATATTACTCGATTTTCTAATCGATTTCGTCTTAATATCTCTTAGAATCTTGTTTATAAAATCCTCATACAAACCCTTATAAGTTTCGTCATTTCGTCCTTTTATTTTTTTATCTCTTATCAGTAGTAGTGGAACATCTGTAAACTAGCTGTTAGCCGTAAGCATTGTATTGCCATTATGGCTCAGTCAATTCCAAGCCCGACCATCCCCTCCCCCGGGCATTTGTCGGGCATTTTACAACTTTTCCATCCCTAGGGTGGGGCATTTGCTATAACCGGGCAGCCCGGGGGTGGGGCATTGTCAAAGGCAACGCGATCTTTCGTATTTTAAAAGACGTACACGTTTTGTTGTTTATTTAAAATTTCCTGATTGCCCCCGATAGAAAAATATAAAAACTGAGTTGATATTAAACCTCGTTTGAGTCCCGCACTTTTCAAGTGTACCGTAGCCCCAGCCCCCACCCCCACCCCACATGTGCAAACATTTGCATCGTTGCTTTCCACGTGCGAACCAAAGATGTCAAAGATGGCGGAACGAAGCTTCGACACCTTTGCGGGACAAGACAAGTATAAATAAAGAGCTATGTATTTGTGAACAATTATAGTGTCCATCAATAATAGTTCTGCTTCGAATTTAGATTTTTAAATTCCTCGATCCTCTCAAAAAAGTTTTTGAACTTGTCCCGTGGGTCGGGCATTTGCACTGCTCCTGAAGCCCCACCGTGGGGATTTTGTGCATGTAAGCTGACCCCACCGTGGGGCATTTTCAACCTTCTGACAAAAAAATGACAAATGCCCGACAAATGCCCGAAGGGGGGGGGGGGGGGGGGGGGGGTGAGCGGGCTTGGAATTGATGGAGCCATTAGTGGACTCAGAACGTGAGCTTGGCGTGCCTGTGTGGTTGTTTTAACGAGTTTTTTTCGATTCCTGTGTGCTGTGTCTCCCCTTTCCTAAGAGAGAGACAGGGCCACACACTCCATTATGGAATGGGAGACAGGAATCTAGCATTGTACGCATTCTACTTGTAAGCGTTTTCTCCGATCTTCCGTCCATGAGAAACAAGTCCAGTCCGCGATTCAGATACTTTGTCCACGAATCTACGTTGCGAACAGACTGGGCTCTAGTGGTTTCAATGGCGTCGTACGATCGTGGTTTGTGTTTGTAGCTCGATCACTTTATTGACTGTTTTACTCCAGTAGAGGTAAGAAAAACTTTATAATAGCACAGAGTAATCGTAGTGGATAGAGTAATCGGAGTAACTGCAGAATACCCTGCTACATTGAGCCCATCACTGATAGGGGTGGCTAATCCCCGGGGGGGACTTCCATATAAAAGTGACGGGGGTGATCGTCGTACCTTTTAGGGGTTAAAATTTGTGGTTTGGTACCGCTTAGGAAAATCTAAAATGAATGCCGTTAGAGTTATTCCGGTACCTTTTACGGTATTAAGTCGGAAAAAAATATGACAGGAACTAGTTTTGTCTTAGAATAATTGTTACCTATTAGGGGTAAAAATATATTCGAGCCACACCCACAAAGTTAGATTTTGGTACCTTTTAGGGTTTCTTTTAAAAATTTTCGACGATCACCCCGTCACTTTTATATGGGAGTCCCCCCCGGGGGCTAATCGGTATGTGGTGTGTTAGAAAGAGCGATAGCGAAAGGCAGCACACATATTCTTGTGGCAATTTGAGAATTTTTAACAATTATTGGATGAGGTTTTGTGATATCCAGAATAATCAAGGTCGAGGTAAGAGTTATCAGCCGAAGCCGAAGGCTGAGGCTGATGAGGCCGAGGCTGATGATTATTCTGGATATCACAAAAACCAAATCTAATAATTGTTTTATTATTTCAATGAAAAAAACTAATGCTTCTGTCACCGATGTTGTTTACTTAGCCAGGGGTTTCATTAATTTTTGAAGTAAGCGGCTTACCATGGTGGAATAGGCGGCCTTGACGAATGAATGGGCCTAAAGGCCCTTTTATACGAGGGGGGTATGTGGGTATGCCCCCCAGAAAATTTTGGAAATGTAGAAGCTCGGAAATGCAATTTCCAGCATTCTGGGAGTCAAATCTAGTGCTATATATATGACAATTTTTATTGATCACAGTAGATCTTAGCTATTTTAAACGATTATTCTATATGTAGTTTGGAGTTTAAAGACTTACACTGTTACAGTCGTTGTTTTTTTCTTTCATAAATCTTATAAATAAACTCTCAGAAGGCCAGAAGGCTTGATTAGTAAGCGGCGGCAAGAGGCAACGTAGGCGGCGGTAAACCGCCGGTAGCTGGCTTCTAATGAAACCCCTGCTTAGCGGCAAGCAACGCAAAGGTTCCTGACCGCGGTCATACATGACATGATTACCCGTGACCTTGACTGATTACCGTGACCTTGAGTGTCCTTGACATGATTATTGTATAATATGCAGGTAGATGACGTAGATGCTTTCAAAGGCGCTGATTTCGAAAATTCACTGTACGCTTTCGGCCAATCAGAAAAGAGATAGTGAGTTGAATGTATAATCATGGTTATTATTGGTTCGATATTGGTTCAGATACCAGACGCACCCATCGCACCCCCCCTCCCTACGGGCCTGAGAATCAACCAATCAGCGACCTCCTTATACGAGTTGCTGAAGTGTAGCCAATCAGCTGCTCTTTTATAATGAAACTGATATGTATATTCTGCTGGTCGTCCAACAGCATTAGGCCATCACATCTCCTACATTCACCTGAATAGAAAGGATGTATTATATAAATACTTTGACATGCTTAATGGCTAACATCTTGCATTGCATGTGAGCATTTTACACCCTCGTCCCCAGAGTCTTCTCGGCTTTCAAAATGGCGGCACGAAGAAGACCCTGGCGAACAGCAGGTCACGTGACCACCAAATTAGCCAATCGCGAGCCCGCCACCATTTTGAAACAATCAAAATCTCCAATATTTTTGGAGATACGTGACCTGCTGTTCGCCAGGGTCTTCTTCGCGCCCACCCGCCATCTTGAAAGCGGAGATGGCCCTGGGGACGAGGTTGAGCATTTTTATACCTGGTTGCCATCTTGGATTATACAACCAGTGTTCACATAAATCCATTTTGCTAAATATGCCCCATATTACACACATTCCAATAGACAGGAATGAATTTAATCCCCAACCTTGTACCCAGCATTTGAATACCAGGATAAATTACCAGAATAAATCCTTCGGGCCAACACTTCATTCTGGTAACTTATTCTGGTATTTAATGTCGACATTCTCGGTGTAATCCGTTGAATTTCTTTGTGAATTTTGGTCATTCGTCATTTTCCTTGGACTAATCATAGTATGTGATTACTGATTCGAGAAGTACATGTCAGTGGGTTTTTTAAATGGATAAAGTTGATAAGCCTGAACATGCGCCGAACCGTGAAACACTCCCTTTAACCGTGTTTACACAGCCTCATGCAAACAGCTGCACAACCAATCTGAGCCTATGTGACATGATCACAATTTTGTTGCTGTGAAGCAGCACTCATATTCTTGTCGCAATTAAAGAATGTTGGTTTGTTTGTAGATATTAGTTTTGTTTAGCAAATTGCAGTTAAAGCATTATTGTAATTATTTATCTTATATGTACTTTGTACAATATCCTTAAAATAATCGAAACGGTGACTTCTTTATGTATGTGATGTGATCTCATGTGCGTTTTAGCTAATGCTCGAGATATCACATTAATTGCAAGGTATTTTCCATTTGTTTTGTATTTAGTTTTCATTTTTTTTCTTTCAACTGTTATGCATATCATTAGTGTTACTGATGTTCCCTTATGCTCCAATTCTGCTCGAAAATGCCTTATGATGCCGGCAGAATGCTCGCCTCAAAATTAAAATCACTTATTTGCTCGAAATTCTGCCAGCAGAATTTATCCAAGCCTATAGGGCGCGCAGCACTGAAACACAATGTTACTTTTCTTTTGTAGTTTAGAGCTAAGGGACTTGTCAAAAATTAGCAGGGGGAGGAGGGGGTGGAAAATGGGGAGGGTCATAACTTTTTGAGGCCAAGCCCAAGGGGAGGGTCAGGAAATGTATTTCCCATTGCTAGGGAGGGTCACATAATTTTCAACGCTCAATTTAAAACCTCAACCCCCCCCCCCCCCCCCCCCCCCCCTAATTTGTGACAAGTCCCTAAGGACGTACTTATTATTCCTGGAGAAGATTTATCATGTAAACTTATTTCCTTAGGTGAGACAACATTTACTGCAAGGACTGTGGGAAACTACCCAGCTCAAAAATAATGAAATAGTGCATACAGGAGAGGTCTAATTGAAGTGCAACCAAAGGAAATCTAAAGCAACATAAAATATGCAGCCAGGAGAGAAACCTCAGTGTTTTATAGACGCATTGGATGTGAAGACTCATAAAAGAAGAACACACCCAGCAGAGAAACCGTTTGAGTGCAACCAGTGTGGCAAGTGCTTTAGTAACAAAGGAACTCTAAAACAACATGAAATAACTCACACTGGAGAAAAGCCTTTTGAGTGCAACCAGTGTGGCAAGTGTTTTAGTCACTCATCAACTCTAAAGAACCATAAACGAACACACACTGGTGAGAAGCCTTTTGAATGTAACCAGTGTGGCAAGTGCTTTAGTCGCCTATGTAATCTAAAGCAACATAAAAGAGTACACACAGGCGAGAAGCCTTTCGAATGTAACCAGTGTGGGAAGTACTTTAGCCAGCCAGGGAATCTAAACCAACATAAAAGAATACACACAGGCGAGAAGACATTTGAATGTAGCCAGTGTGGGAAGTGTTTTAGTCAGGAATCAAACCTGAAGATGCATAAAAGAACACACGGCACAAGAGATAACCAATTTGAATGCGACCAGTGTGGCAAGTGCTTTAGTTTGGCAGGAAATCTAAAGCGACATAAATCCACCGTGGCACATGATGCAGAGAGGCCATGTACAGACGAGGAGCATGACAATTACTTCAGTATCTGTGAACTGTTAAGCGACATTAAAGAAATCAAACAGGAATGAAGCCCTTATTAACGTCATGTGAACCTTGTGGTGAGTGCTTTAGTGGAACAAGAAAACCACATAATGAACTGGACACACTGACTAGCATATTCTTTAAACCAGTAGGGAAATCTGGCCACCTGTACAGTATAATACAGTATAATACATTTTAGATTTTAGATTATACATTCATTCATTCTTCTTTTCTCTAGCTCTTATTTTAGTAGTGGAACATCATTCTGTAAACTAGCTGTTAGCTAAGCATGCCAGTATCCAAGTTAAATAAAGTATTGTATTGCCGGTATAGATCGTTTTCACGTAACCTCATCAAAATGCTAAATTCAAAACTATTGATCCTACAAAGTTCTTTCAGTATATTCTTTACACCAGTGTACTTAGTTGCTGGGGAAATTGTTGTGCCAGCAGATTGCTTCGTTTTGGAGATAGAACGTTTTGAAATTTGAGACGGCCTGGCTCAACGTGACCTGAAATGTTACAGAAACCAATATTGTCGCACTTTTTAAATACTTTTCAGATATGCTAATAAGTTAAAAATGATAACTAAAGCATTCAGAAGTGAAAACGCATGACTTTGGTAGCAAAATCTGTTTTTCTTCTCGCAGACATTTTTGGCCGCCATATTGGTGTACCAAAACCCGGTACGGTTTTCGACAAAACACTGATCCCCGGTCAACTGACCCCTTACACCCCCCTACTGACCCCCTCTAAAATTCACTGGGAAAACGAGAAAAACAAAACAAAAGTCCAGAACAATACAATGAGAGACTGAATCAAATTCATTAAATACATTTTAGCTTACCTGAAATTTCTAAGATGGCAGAAGTGTGGCTATTAAAGGTGTACTGACTCTACTCTTTCGTTGCAAGAACTGGTGTTGTTCTCGGATAAATGAGCGCCAAATATTAAACATCGTAAAGCATATGTTAGCTGTCTCCATGAGGAAACTAGCTATAAAAGCAAGAAAATAAACACGCGCAAGCGTCACGCACGCATGATATAGCAACCGGAAGTGACACTGTTGGATCGTTCCATCATAGGCTAATAAAAAATTATGTGAAAAGTTTATTGTAAGTGACGAATAAATGAGAATCAGTTACCTTATAAATCCTTGTTATTTTGATGACTAGGTACATCAAGGAAAATGTTATCCAATACCACCAAAGGTCGTATTTTAAAATGGGGAAAATTGGCCGGGGGACCTGGTACTACCAAGATCCAACAATAACTTCCGGTTGCTGCATCGTGTGTGCGTGTATATTTTGTTGCTTTTCTAACTAGTTTCCTCATGGCATCAGCTAACATGCTTATGATGTTACAACTTATTTCGGGCTTGTTTATCCGAGAACAAAACCTGTACTTTCGATGTACTTGTAATGAAAGAGTACAGAGTCAGTAAACCTTAGCCACACTAGGTAAGCTAAAATTTATTTATGAACTTGATTCAGTCTCTCGTTGTATTTTTCTTGACTTTTGTTTTGTTTTTCTCATTTTCCCATTGAATTTTAGAGGGGGTTAGTTAGGGGGTCAGTAGGGGGGTCAGTAGGGGGTCAGTAAGGGGTCAGTTGATCGGGGGTCAGTGTTTTGTCAAAACCCAACTGGTACACCAATATGGCGGACCCATACTAAGTTCTGTAATTTTCTGAATATTGTTTTTTCCAATAACTTCGCTGCAATGAACACTACCAAACCAAAACTTGGGGAATATATTTCTTTCCACCTACTCTACAATCTCTGAGTTTGTTGATGTTTTTGATGCACGCAAAACGATCTTGTTATTTTGGTGAAAACGATCTATTGTATTTTATTGTATTAACAGACAAGAACTAACATCCTGTTTTAGCTACCAAACAGGACAAACCGGATAAATGCCATGTCGTACTCTGTGCTAAAGCATGTGGTTATTAAATAACGGACCATGTTATTTTTAGGGAAGGGGTTGGGGGGGAGGAGGATGCACAGGGAAATTAGATGAAGAACACCGTACACTACAAACCAAAGGAAAAATTTACCTGTAAGATGGAAAAATAAATTCTCGCCAAAAGAAAGGGGCAAATAATTCAAAATTGCACAACCAGGGTTTTACATGTGTAATAATTTCTCAGTAACTGTAACCTCTGTCAAAAATTAAATGGTCAGGCCCTTAGTGATACACAGTCCCTTAGCCAATCTTTATAATAGTTTCCTTTTTCACAAAACGAAGTTACTTTTGTGAAGTCATTCCTATTGTTGCCGTCTGTAATAGTCCTACTATTAAGGCTAAACAGTGTTAGTTAGGCTGGTTCGCACTTTGTTAATTATAAGACCTGAGAAGCTAGAGATGATAATCCCTACGGTCCTGTTATCGCACATTATTAATAGCTCACCACTAAAGTTTCTGAGCTTAAATCGACGAAACGAGGCCGTTTTCAAGCAATCATAGCCAAACTTTATGACTTTTACTAAAAAATTATCTGGGAACATTTTCAATTTTTTGATCACGTGACTTGATGTTTCCATGGCAACCAAGTTTTGACAGGCCGTTTTACCCAAATTTGGTATTTTCCGCTTTTTACGAAGATTGTCGTCCAATCTTTGCAATTTTTGCATCCTTATATTGTTTTCGATGTTTTCAAATCAAATTTGGTGATTTTCTGACATTTCTGAACAATTTAAAAATCCAAGATGGCGGACATTTTTAAAGTATGACTATATATTTTGGCGTGATATATAATTGATTCGTGATTGTCAATACAATGAACATGTTTGAATGCTTTATACACCACATAAATTTCATTTTTATAGCACAAATACTTTTCGAGATACAGATCGTTTTACCCAAATTTGTTGTGTTTATGAAATTTTTGCTTTTCTACGATGAAATCCTTCCAAAATATTTGCCGTTTAACATCTTTATATTTTTCTTGATTTTTTTTCAAATCAAATTTGGAGATTTTCTGACATTTCTGAACATAGCGTCAATACTTTTCGAGATACATGGGGGGGCACTTTCTGCTCCCCAGACTCACGAACGAAAAGAAAGCCCAGGCAGAACGAATAAGGTTAAGTCATGGGTTAACGGCCATTTTGGGTTCCTCTTTATATACTGACCGAAACGAGGCCGTAAGTCATAGGATAACGGCCATTTGGATATAAATAAAGAATGTTAATCAGAGTGGCGATAACCAAAATGCGGATTTCTTGTCATTTATCGCCTATCGAATCAGGACGATACAAGAAGATACCTAGAGACGAGAGACTTTGCCCATTCTGCAAGTCGTATATTGGTGATGAGTTTCACTTTGAAATGCACCCACTCATCATTTTCTAATCTTAGAAGGGTCTTCTTGGATCGTCTCTTTTCAATAAACAGCACTGAGTTTTCTGCTTTTGAATTGTACGGCCCTTTTTAAATATATTTTAGCTATGAGCGATGAAAATATCCTGAATCGGATCGAAGCACCCTCTATACACTCTTTTTTTATAAGAACGTATAATTTTCGAGCTGAGGCTGAGCCAAAACCGAATGTTCTTATTTTTTGGGCGATTTCATCCTGAAAATGTTCTTAAGTTACATGGTATAGAATTTCACACAAAAAAAAAAAGATTCGAACGTGAAACCCAGGAAACCTGACCAAAACACAGCCTAAGCGGTTTTTATACATGTTTGCCATATCGTGTTGTTACTATAAAAATTGCATTCAAGTATTTTGAGCTCATTTGAACTGCGTATTCACTGAGACATTTGAAATGTTACATTTTGTTAATGTTTTGAAAGGATACTGGAATATTGTATTTAGAGCTCGATGCAAGAAACAAATGAATAAAAATGTTCTTAGCTAAGTCTCAACCTGGCTATGTTCTTAAAATTTTGGTCAATCTCAGCCTCAACGTTCTTATTCATTGCGTATCGTATCAAAGGCTAGATCATTGCATCTTTCCGAAGGCTTCATTCATTGTGATCGATGTATGTGTGCATGTATTGTATCAAAGGTCAGATTTATCGCGTATCTTATTGAAGGCTTGAAACATTGCGATCGTATCGAAGGTTAGATTTATCCCGTATTTTATCAAAGGCTTGATTCATTTTGATCGCATCGAACGCTAGATTTATTGGGTATCCTATCGAAGGCTTGATTCATTGGTTTTTATCCATTATACTTTGTAAAGCGCTTAGCCCAGCGATGAATAAGCGCTATGTAAATTAGTTATTATTATTATTAATTGCGATCGCGTCGAAGGGAGGATTTCGTATCGAAGGCATGATTTATTGCGCATTTTATCGAAGGCTTGATTCATTGCTATTGTATCGACTTGATTTACATTATTGTGTATGGTATCGAAGCGCCGGCCATTAAAATTCGGAAAACCGTGGTTTGTTATTGATTTGATCGATTGTCTGTGGTTTGTTTATCGATTTGATGTTAACAATAGAGCATTGTTAACATTTCTTTTGTTTACAATTTTACGGTATAAGTGCATAGTGTTGACTGCGCAAGCGCAGTACACACAAAAAGGTTCTTATAAAAAAAGAGTGTATTGATGATATTTTAAAGTGTTATAAATCGCTAAGAGATATTGCAGAGACTTTTCCCTCCACAACCACAATTGTTTCTCGTTTAGATATTTAGTTATTGCATGTTGTAAGGATGAAACCTTCAAGTTGAAGATAAAGTCAATAATAAAGCTTTACTGTCGGGGAAAGTCTTGTCCAGGGGTTAAGGCCATCCCCATAAAATGTTTTGTTTCCCATCGCACGACCGACCCAAGTTTTTCAAAAGTAAAATTTTTTTATTTTATAATTCATTGCCTGCGACCTTTTCTCGGGTGTTACCAAGCTTAAAATGCTTTGTTTATATCTTAAAATCATTCTGACATCTAAATCAGCCCAGTAATGACGTATTCGTACACCTTTCAGAGATATCGGCTCGTTTCAAAATGGTGGTCATGGGGAAGATATAATCAAGGCTCGCTTGGAATTATTTATGTATTAATTAGTCAATATTTCGTTTCTCGGCTTTTCTTTTTTTTTTTAACCGACCGACCCACTTTTACGAGAGAGACGGCGATGGGAAACAAAACATTTTATGGGGATGGCCTAAGGGACATAAAAATGGTTTCAAAGTCCATGAAATTGGAGCACTACTTCGGCAAATATCTCGCTTTTGCGAGAAACTGGTTCAGTAATACAAATCAATCTTGCGTCTTTCAGACCTTTTCATGATCATGTAACACAACTTTAGTTCTATTTTAAAAAGTAATATAATACAATATAAAACAAACAGCAATAGTCCACACAGCAGGAACGTGCCTTTCCTCGTAAATGGTACTTCTTTTTTTCGCCTAGTCTGCTTCACAGCCGTTATTTGCGTCATCACACAACGCTTCTCTTCTTTTCTTAGTGGAGTGGAGCGTTGCGTGACGATCAAAATAACGGCTGCGAATTGGCTCGTCACGCAACACTCTCCTGGGGGAGGAGAGCGTTGCGTGACAAATCAAATAACGGCTGCGAAAGAGGATTCTTTCTTTTAAAACAAGTTATTTGTAGCCTTTGACCCTAGCTCGCTGGTTTAGTTAGCCTCCAGTGGCCTTCACTGCACTATGTTGTACATGCTTCCTGCAGACCTTCCCTGGAGGAGGGGGGGGGGGGGGGGGGGGGATCCATCAGTATAAAAGTAGCGGGGGTGATCGTCGGAAATTTCGAAAGAAACCATAAAAGGTACCAGAATCACGCTTGGTGGGTGTGGCTCGAATTCATTCTCACCCAAAGAGGTACCAAGTCTAAAACAAAACTAGTTCCTGTCCCAATTTGTTCCGGCTTAAGGCGGGACTTCACCTAAATGCCATTTTTCCGCGACTTACATGGTTAAATGGAAATATCTCGTTCACGTTGCAAGCAATCCAAAAACTCTATGCTCATCCCATGAATCTATGTTATGGGGTGTTTTTGTAAATTTTTGGGTGATTTTTGGGTATATTTGAGGGGAAATAGTTTTTTCTCAAAGGAGTTGTAAAATTTTAGGGAAAATTCAGGTAGAATCCCCCATTAATACCCTGACATGTACCAGGATAACTCTAAACAGTGGTCATTTTAGATTTAAACACCCTAAGCAGTACCAAACCACTAATTATAACCTCTAAAAGGTACGACAATCATCCCCGTCACTTTTATGTTAAAGTACCACCCCTCCCCTCCCCCCCGGAAGGACCTGGACTTTTGTGTTCAAAAAACGCTTTTGCTTGACAAAGTTTATCTCGACTTTTTTCGTTTGTAGACTCTTTTCAACTGTTTTAAATGAGGTTTAGTCTGGGCTAGTCTGCGCTTGAGTGAAGTCTGTTGTTCTACAAGTTGAGCCACGTGACCCTGTTCAGCTAACATGGTGAGAAATGTTCGAATAAAAGGATCGTAGTCGTGGGTCCGTCGGCTGTGATCCACCTGTCAAAAAAAAAGAAGAAGAAAAGAAAACAGAAATGTTTCTATTCGTTTAATAAAACAACCTTGTTAAAGGTCTTCCTCAAAGGGTCCCTCTCAAACCAGTGTGCTTTGCGCGCCGATATTCTTACGGCGGCCGCATTTTCGGGTGCCGCGAAAAATGGTGGCTTGAGTTTAAAACTACTTTTTGCAGGATTGTGGCCTTCTTCTGGCCACAAAAAGCAGTTAGACGACCCAAATAAGCACAATTTTGAAAGTATGGCAAACATTAGCCCCACGAGAGACCGAGTTGCCCGGATGAAAACAATAGCACGCGACCGCAAAGCACACTGGTTTGAGAGGGGACCCTTCAACATTAGGGGAGCAGGGATGGCGCAGTGGTGAGAGCTCACTCGCCTCCAACCAATGTTCGATCCGAATCTCGGACCCGGCGTCATTTGTGGGTGGAGTTTGTTGTTGGTTCACGTCCTTGTCCCGAGGGTTCTTCGCCGGGTATTCCAGTTTTCTCCCTCCACAATAACAAACATTTCTAATATTCCAATTCGACCTGGAAACAGTGGATAGAAGAGCCACTCTGTGGATTGCCACTGAAATTTCCATTTTTATTTATTTATTTTTTATGACACGAGTGCTCAGTTACCAATCTCGTACCCAAATCTTCTCACTCTTCGAGGAATGAGAAGATCTGGATACGAGATTATTCAGTTTCATCTACGCGCAAGAGAAAGGTCTAGGATTCGAGTTAAAAAAACAACCTCGTTCCCAGGCTCCTTTCTCTTCCTCCTTCGAGAATGTATTTTCTCGAGAGGGAGGAAAAGAAAGTAGCCTGGAAACGAGTTGGTTAAAATCCAACTGATGACGTAGCACTAGCCCGCAAACCTTTACGAGCAAGAGAAAAAAAGAACAAAATTGGTCACGTCAACAGTGAGTGACGGCTTTTCAACCAATCAAGAATGCTGTTATATTGAAAAATACGTTTTAATAATATTGATGCATTTGATTCGGCTCAGGTGAAGTTCGGCGTCTGAATCAAAGTCGGTCAACAGCCGTTATTCCCGCTGAGCCAGACGGGAAGAACGGCTGAGTCGATCCGAATTCAATCAGCCGTTCCGAATTGATTTCAGACGCCGTACCTCACATGAACTTAATTCATCTAATTTGATCTTCGGCTCGTGTGAAGTACGGCGTCCGAACTTCTTAGTATAAGCCTTATAATCGTTTCTGACTCTTTAGCTACAATAGTTAGCAAGTGGCGCAACTCAAAATGATTGGTTTTAAAGAGTAATATGGAAGTGAGGCATATCATTCATGATGTGGGGACAGTGTACTCACATAGTATTTTCTTCGTTTCTCTTTCTCGTCTCTCAAGGAATTCTCACAAGCTTGAATTTGACGTTCAACATGATGAAGTTGAGTCACAAGGGCCTGTAGCAACATAAAATAATCGTGATGTTAATCAGTCAACGACACATGTTACTCGGAAATTCCGAGTTCCCCCAACAAGGAGTTGAATCTTTGACCTTCCTCGCACCAGTCCGACACTCTACCACTGAGCTACAGGAGACTCGTGGGAGCTTGGCCGTATGACTAGGTTCAGATGTGACAAACATCCAGCATACTGCTGGGATTAAATTTGAATACGAGTGAGAATGTGTAAAAAGAAATTATGGTGCATTTTAAGCCTCGTAGAAATATGAGAAAGATATTTTATCAGTCAGTGACACAAAGCTACTCGGAAAAAAATTATAATTTATACAGTCGAACCTCTCGTAAGCGGACACCCTCGGGACCAGAAAAAGTGCTGGCCAAACGGAGACGCAAGTTGACGCAAGTTGACGCAAGTTGAACTTGCGTACAGACTTGCGTTGGTGGCTAAACGGAGTCGCAAGTTTATCGCAAGTGTACGCAAGTTGCCAAAAAGAAAGCCATTTGAATGCTCCTGCGCGCGCTGCAATTCAGTGCTAGAAGTAAACAAAAAAACTTGCGTTGACTTGCGTTGTGTGGCCAAACGGTGAAAAACTTGCGTCTACTTGCGCGCAAATTTGATCTCGATCAAAGTGAACGCAAGTCGTCGCAAGTCAACGCAAGTGAACGCAAGTCGTGGCCAAACGGATACACAAGTGGACGCAAGTTTTCAACTTGCGTCTACCGACTTGCGTTTCCGTTTGGCCAGGGCTTTAGAGAGATGTCCGCTTATGGGAGTTTCAAAATGTAGTGTTTGTATGTAGCTGGGAACATGACCAAGTGTCCACTTATGAGAGGTGTCTGTTAGCGGAGGTTCGACTGTACCATCATTTCTATTCACACAAAAATTAATTATTATTACCTGGAAAATATTCCATCACTGGAAGAAAAATATCCCAACAATGCGCCGGTACCCTCCTGGGTGGGGAGAGGCATTGTAAGGATGAGGCGCAGGGGGACCTGACCCCCTTTTGTTGAAAACAAAAAACTCCCCCCCCCCCCTCCCTTCCCGTTTTAGCAATAATACAATGTAGGCCCACTTTTTTCACTCCAGTCATCCCTTTTCTTAGCAAGGTAATATTCATCTCCCCACCCTACCCCTTTCTTTTTGCGCTTATCTGCATCCACCACTGCGTTGACACTAAACAGGAAGATCTTACCTGACTTTCAGCGGAAATCTTCGCCAAATCGCTCAATGGAATGGAAAAACCATAACTATGGTTGACTTCTTGGCTCTTTGAAACTCCCTGGAAAGAGACTAAAGCGACAAAATTATTCAATTAGTGGTTGAATTTTCGAATGTGGAAAAAAACCTGTAATAATTATTCTCGTACGCGATTGGTCTAAACACGTCACGTGACACAATATACTCCAGCTCAAACTATCCCCCACGCGATATTCCCCACGTGATATTAGTTTTAAAGTTTTTTTATTTTACGTTCGCACGTTCGGTTTTCGTCCAATGTACATGGCTAAACTGAATATAACTGAATGTTTTGAACAGACTAAGGGCCTATTTACATGGAGAAAAGTTGTCCCTGGTAGGAGGGTTACCCTGCTCCCCGAGCCATCGTTTACCGAGCGTTTATATGAAAAACGTTGACCCTGTTTACCGAGCCAAAACGTGGCCCTCTCACGCTCGCGCATGCTCTATATGTCCCGACTTGTCCCTAGTGGGTGAAGCAGCAATAGCCAAAGTGTTTATATGGAAAAAAGTTGGCCCGCCCTCCAGGGTCACCCTACCTTCAAAGCGAGTGACCCTCCACCCAGGGTCACCCTGCCCCCCGAGCCAACTTTGCGATTTCTCATGTAAACGGTTCGCTGCTATTTATAAAGAAATGTATGAAAAGTTCTCTCGCCCGGGGTTGCTCGGTATGGAGGGTGACCCTCCTCCCAGGGACAACTTTTCTCCATATAAACAGGCCCTAACAAAATATTTGAAGGCTCCCAAACAGAGTTTCTTCGTGTGAAAATATTTTAAGGATAATAAACACAATAACCTCCATTTGGCTTCTAACCTATACATAGATATTTGATTTGGTCAATATCTGTTCACCGAAGCTAACAAACTGGAACAAATAATGTCCGCAAGACAAATATCCGTACATATATTTTTGCGCCAAATGGAGGTTACTGAATATAGAGCCACGCAACCACAATGACGACCGCAACAAGAACGTCGGTCACTAAACAAAACTGTTTACTGCGCAGTACAATAGCTCTGCACGTGCATTATACATATTGATACATTTCTTAGCCGTCCTCTAAAATCAACAACTTGAAATCACCAAATTATGCGTTTTGTGGAGAAGTTGAATCACGACGGTGAACGTTTCAAGTTTCTAGTGGAATTGAACGCTGTCTTTACATATTCAACACACTCAGGATATGTCCAGGATTGAACGCAGCTACTAAAATTGCAAAATTTATAAATTTTTGCTATGGTATTCCGAATATGCGAAACTTACGAAAATTCGAAAAAAAAGTGATCTCACAGAGGTCGCTCTGACACCGATAGATAAACTAAATGTACAGTCAACTCTCTCAACTCTCTCAAACCTCTCTAAGGCAGACACGGTTGGCTGGTCCTGATCGAATCAAGTTTCTCTTATTTTTCTGTAACGAAACTCTCTATAAGGCGGACACCTCTTTAAGGCGGACACCTAGAGCCGGTCCCGAGGGTGTCCGCCTTAGAGAGAGTTCACTGTATGTAGCTAAATTATCGCGAGATTCTTAATTAAAAATATATTAATTGTTTAATCAACGTTGTCCTCGTCATCGTCGTTACATAAACTTCCTAGAGTTTAATGACGCCACTTCGAAATGATCTTTTGGGAGAGGGGGAGAGTGGGAGTCTGTTTTACTCTATAAGATCTTACCAAACAATACAGAGATACCAAATATAGGCAATATCAAGAGAGGATGATCAAAGAGAAGCATTCCTCCATATGGGTCTCTTCCAATGATATCTTTTTATAAATCTATTTTTTAATTTTGACTCCATAGCTGAGCTATTTTAAGAACGCTACCTGATTGGTCAGTTCGAGTAACGTGATGTTGGAGCCTCGATCAGAGGGAAATAAAAATAACTTTCACAGCATGGCGCGAAACTATTAATAGATTCCAAAAAGTTATCATGGGGCACGGGGAATCCTTCTCTTAGATCATCTTCTCTTGGCAATATACAGACATGTTACCTCTGTGTTTTGAGCGAACGCTTCTCCCTGTATCAGCGTGTTCCACATCACTGGACGAGTCCTCTGCGCATGCTCTCCATCGTGACTGCTGGCCACTGTTTCGGAATCAGAAAATGAGAAGGTCTCTACATAATCTGCCTGGTCCTCTGACGGCGCAGTCTCAGTAGTCTCCTGTGAACACACACAACACAATTACTCCCACACAGCGGTCAAACGCAAAAATGTAACGCACTATTCCGGGTTTCGTTGCCCTGATTTTTCCAAGAGTTTGAAGCGTAATGGCAAGAGGTTTGTAAGGGAACGTTGCTAAAAATGCAGTGGTAAAACAAAACAAGGCAGCGACAGTTTTGGCGGGAATTTCGCGCGCGTTCCGGAGCGAGCGTTCCAACTGGTTCCAAGGGGTTAATCCCTACCTACTGAGCTATGAAGACACACATCGGTAGACTTGCCGAGCTCAGATCGGGGGCCTACTCCCAACCGGAACCGGAAACGAGAAGCGAACGACTTTGTCTAACACATCGGTAGTAAGGTCAATAGGCCATTTCCGAGTTGCCTTTTGCCTCTGTTTCAAAACGAGTCCCGGTGCACAGCCTTTCATATGGAAATGAGTTTTACCTGCACGTTTATTGTCATGCAAATCAAACTCATTTCCATATGAAAAGTTGTGCACCATGCAGGGCCCAGTTGTTCAAAGGATGGATAACGCTATCCACCGGATAAATCGCTATCCAGTGGATAAGTGTTAACAAAACAAACTACGCTATCCACTGGATAGTGATTTATCTGGTGGATAGCGTTATCCATCCTTTGAACAACTGGGGCCTAGGACTCGTTTTGAAACAGAGGTAAAAGGCAACTCGGAAATGCCTATCTTTGTTTTCATCTGACGTCATCAAAATTCTAAAATGTAAACTGTTAATCCTACACAGCTCTTCTTTTTATACCTTCTAGACATGGACATCATTAATCTCTATGCAAAGATTTGGTATTGATCCAGTGATTCCTTTTGGAAATAAAGCTATTTGAAATTTGTGATGTCCTGGATGAACGTGTTCTGAACTGTCACAAAAACGGATATTTTCATGTCATTTTTAAATTTTCAGACGTGATAATAATTAGAAGAAATGTCTAAACAGATTTGAAGTGAAAGCTAATGATATTGACGGTAGAATCAACTCTACTTCTTGTAAACGTCCAAAAATGGTAAATCAACGGAATGCTGGAAATATACTGAAATTTGTGTTTGAAAAGTCTAAACTTCTCCTTTTACCTACTTTTGTTTCCTTTCGCAAATTACTATCAAGGTTTCGATTTCGGATTGTTACAATGGGTTTCCTTTAAAATTTTGCGCGGGAAATTGGTGCGCGGGCGACCAGAATTTACGCCTTTGCGCATGCTCGAGCATTTGACCGCTGTGGAGCCCGCGGTGGATATCTTACCCCAGTTGCTGATGCACCAGAGTCTGAGTGAAGACTACCTGCTGGTGACATGGGCTGCTCGGGTTCAGGATTTCTATCAACCTCTTGTTTGGAAGTATCTTCTGATGACCAACTGTTCTTAGTCACAGCAGCTTGGTTTGTTTGCTTCTCAACTTGTTCGCCGACTATTGAAGACATCTCAGACCTTCCTTTTCTTGTTTCATGCAGTCTCGAGGTCTCGGAGTTATTCGGCGTTTTACTCAGCTCAGTTTCTATGGCAACATTGGAGGCGATACCCCTGACGTTGTAAAGGCAACTGTAGGTGTGACTGTCACGGTATTGGCTGTTGTAACAGTGCATTCTGCATTGCTTGTTGAACCAGAGCTAGACTCAGTTTTTACTGCTGATGTGTTGTCGTTACTTGTAATAGTGTCAAACTGCAATACAAAACAAAGTTCACAAGATAATTGGATAATTATGATAATTAAAATTATGATCATTTGATAATTTTTTTTTAATATATTTTTTTTATTTAAACAATATTTCGTCTCAACATTTGCTCTAAGAGCAGATGCTCATCTAGAGAGCTTGCGTTGTTTCACATTACAATAACACACGATCAGATAAAGACAAATATAACAAAGAAAAAAGAATTAAAAGGACAGGTACAAGCAAAATCACACAAAAAAATGGAAACAATTAAGAAAAGCGGTTTGATCACTTTATAATAACATAACTTTATTATGCTCATAGTAATCATTTGTCTTTTCTGCTTGAATTTGGAGACAATTTTATTGCCGCGCGCTATTGAGACGGGTGGCCTAATGGATAGCGCATTGGACTGGACTGGTCGGGTTCATTGTGTTGTGTTCTTGGGCAAGACACTTTACTCTTATAGAGCCTCTCTCCACCCAGGAGTAATTGGGTACCGGACAAACCTGACAAAATGTAACCTGTGTTGTACTAGCATTCCATCCAGGGGGGGTAGCAATACTCCTAGTCGGCTTCATGCTACGGAAACCGAACCGGATAAGCTCCGACAGCATGGACCATGCACTTTGGCCCGAATGCGGCTTTACCCGTACCCTACTGCCACAGTTATAGCAAACATACTTACATGATGTATATTGAAAGTCTGAGTTTAATAAGGCAACAGTGGTTTATCTGGCCAGCACTGAACTTCAATTTCAAATTTCCTAGCAGTAACTGTGACTAGGAGCATTGCTACTCCCTGGGATGGGATGCTCAGTCCATCACGAGCCTACAATGTAGGTTATGAAATGTCATAACGAACACAACGCCATGCTGGATAAAACTGATTTTAATAAGTAAACATGTCACATGATACAATACTTGTAGGTCCGGTTGCGTGCAGAAGTCTGGATATTACAGGTTACCCACCAGCATTTTGTCAGCTGAGGTTTCCCAACAATTCGCCGGTGGGTGGAGAGAGGCACTGTGAGATTAAAGTCCAAGAACACAACACAAGGAAAATTGCCAGACTTGAATTTTTGATCTCGTACATCTCGAGCTGCTGTAACACAGTTGAAACATTCAGCCACCACACCTCCGTAGTAGAAAATGCAACAATTTTTATTTAAAACAAACTTTATACACTGTACTGTAGCAGTGGAACCCCGTTAATATGACCACCGTCGGGCCATGAAAATTTGGTCGTATTAACGGGGTGGTCGTATTAACGGGGTAGGGTCAAATTATGGTGCTACGCCCTTCTAAATAATGCCATGACAACTACACCTTTAATTCCGCTATAAATTGAACACGCTAATCACTAACAACTTTGTCGGACAACATTCACTAAAATGCATTATTGTTTGTCAGATTGTGCCTATTTACATTCAGCAGTCTCACCGGGCATTTTAACTGGTCGTATTAATGGGGTAATTGTATGAAGAAAATAACGACTGGGGACTCCAAAAGGTGGTCGTTGGTCGTAAATAACGGGGTGGTCGGATTAACGGGGTTTTCAGATAAGAAAATTAGTGGGCTTTTGTTCGGGCCACAAAAAAGTGGTCGTAATAACGGGGTGGTCGTATGGCGGGGTTCCACTGTACTTACATACATGTATGAGCACTATGTGTATACAATAGTAAAAGGTTATAACTAGTTATAGTTACCACTAAGTGCCAACGACATAGAGGAGCGAATAATAATTATTGATAGAAGCTTCAAAATAGATGATCATGAAACATAACGTTCTTAATTATTAAATCTGACCGGCATTACATTGTAAATATTACAGACAACATGAAAGCCCCAGTTTATTTGATGACAAGATAACAAAATTAATACCCCATCCTAAAGTTGCTTAGAAATCGAAGATGTGTCTTCGTTTGCTGAATTTTTTGTCATTTTAGTTGCATGAAAGTTGAAAGAATTTTAAAATTATTATCGGAGCAAGGAAGCGTTGCGTGACGGGGCCAGACTGTCAGATGTTTTATATTTTGTAATGACTCATTCCAAAAAATTAAGATTTACCTTTTATTTTCATAGCTATTTTGATAATTTAACTGTAGATAATTTTAGTCCAAGAATTGCAACTTCATAAATAACTGAAGTATTTTTTCTTCCAAGAGTTTCGTGTATGACAGAACTGAAGACGAATGAATGTTTACATATAAAACAAGCGCGTGTAGTGATGAAGGAATAAATAATAACAACACTGAATGAACCCTGAAAGGGAATCTCTGTAGCCTGCGAGAGCAGACGTAATTCCCGGCTCGAGTTTCCCCGCCGAAAACTAAGGATTTTTTGGCTTTGGCTTGTAACACCGATTAACCAGATAATAAATGTACTGAACGCAGTGATCAAGGAATATTGTATACACGCTTTGTCTTGTCAGTAATTTTTGATTACGCAACGCTGGCGTTCAAGGACAATTTTTGTGCTATAAAATGTGTACAGTATTCCAGAGTATTCTGTTCGTTTCGTTCGTGTCAATCGACGAAAGAACACACTGAGAAGCGAACACACTAATTCGGAATCGAGAAGCGAACACGCTGGCTCTAAATCGAGGAGGGAACTGACCAAAATTTGTGCGTATAACCCTATTCCTTGATCACCTGTTGCTTACAATTTACACAGTGAATAAGGTGACTAAAAGCCCTTTCAATGAAGAAATATTAACCTTACTCACCTGTACCCGCGGCCCTCACGAAAACGACACTGTTATTAATATTAACTTACACCCAAATATGGGGTATTACTTACACCCAAATATGGAAAACGAACTCACGGAGAATTTGAGAATTTCATGCCAAATACAATTTTATGAATGGCCGCCTCGGCAGCTGAGCTCTGGCTCAGCTGCCTCGTTGCTAATTATTATGGCTAATACTGCAGTTAGAGAATCTTTACTTATAGTTTACAAATAATTTATAGTATTTGTCTCATTTTAAGATGAGTTACAGACCTGCAAATAAAGCTAATATAATCTTTACCTAATTTGTCAACAGTAAACAGCGTGCAGTTATTACCTTTTTCAATGATTCCAATATGTTCTCTCTACAGAAAAAAAATAAATGTTAAACATCTGTTTTCTGCTACTTGATTAAGATGAAAGTAATTCAACAAGACATACAGTCAACTCTCTCAAAGCGGACACCACTGTAAGGCGGACACCTCTCTAAGGCGGACATGGTTGGCTTGGCTTGTCCAGGCCGAATTTCACTTGTTTTTTCTCTAACTAAACTCTCTTTAAGGCGGACCACTCCATAAGGCAGACAGCTGGAGCTGGTCCCGAGGGTGTCCGCCTCAGAGAGAGTTCACTGTAGACCGATTGCATAAATGGCGCTGAATTTGAATAACAATACTTAAGAAACCTTAGCCTTGTGCTTATGTTTCCAGACAAAGGATTTCTCCCATCAATGGGCACCATTTATGCAATCGGTCTATTACAGAAAACAGTGAGAATATTTTGAAATAATAACACCTTTTGTATAAAGATATAATAAAACAAATGTATGGTACACAGAGATACAAAATTTTGCTTTAACCCTTTCACTCCCAGAGTCAAACCTCAAGTCAAATAAATGTGGTTGTAACTTTTAAGTCTGTGGATGAAACCCTAGTGTGTGACGATTGAAATGAAAGCTATTGCGCAGTACTTTCAAGGGTGCTGTTTGTTTTTGACAATTTTTGCAAAATGAAATTCAATATTTTTACCTCAGTTTTGAACTTTGTACTCTTGGGAGTGAAAGGGTTAATAAAGTGTTTCAACTCAATATGCGAGTTACAAGCCTGAAGTCTGTTGATTGATCAGAGTTCACAGTTATTGAAAGGCGCAGTAATGTCGATTTTCAAGAGTATAGTATGAACTATGTAGTTTGTACCTTTCTGCACTCAAACGTTTCAGTTTTTCCTCGCAGATTGTCATTCCATCAGCCACAACTGCCATCAGGTTATACCTGATATCATGGTAGGGTTCACTGTTTAAAGGAAAACCAATTATCAAGGGACAAGCCATTGCATAATTTGAAGTAAGTTACACTGAGCTAGACTTCTACGCAGACGCTCTTTGCATAATGAGTCCAGTAGCCTGCGAACAGGCTCACATTTGGAGTCCATGCGCGAGCAGCGAAAGCTGCAAGAATGATGCATGGGCTGGTGAGAAAGCAATCTCGTTCCCAGAGTCCTCGCTACCCATGTCCAGTGGTGGAGTGGCCAACAAGGACATCTGGGATAGAGTAATCCGCCTGACTTGCGTGAACAGTAAGACCGGAAGTCCAAAATCTTGGTGTCCGTTAGTTGAAACATGGGATCGAAACACATGCACAGTAGAACTGGAAGTACACAAGAATCTTGTCATGGCGGATCGCTTTCCTTGTTGGCCGCTCCACCACTGGACAAGGGTAACGAGGACTCTGGGAACGAGATTGGCGAGAAAGTGATTTTTCGCCGCTTGCGCATTGACCCCAAATGTGAGCTAAGCAAGTCGAAAGAGCATCTGTGTAGGAGTCTAACACTGACCAGGATCAAATAAAATATTATTAGTCAATAAAACCAAACAGTTTGGCATGTATTACTGCTAACAGGTCATTTAAATGCGTATTATATAATTTATGTTTATTGAATATTATTCAAGAATCATATACCATATTTCCTTGATTAAGTGCCCACCCTCGATTAAAGGGGCACTATCATGAGCATCACTTAAAAAAGTCAAAAGCCAAAATACATAATTATATTTATATCAATGGAAACCTAAAAAATAATGGTCCAGTTTTGTCAAAAATTACTATACATTACAAGACTAGTGTACTACCTATGAGGAGCATTTGCATTGATCGTCGGGCAGACTTTTTCAAATTCTTCCCTTGTGTCTTGGAAAAAGTCGCTAAAAACTAATTACGGTTTCATCTCCCTTCACAATTCACTTGATTTCTTCCTCTTGATGTTCTTGGTGCATTTCGTATATGAGCGATGCTACAGTTTTTTGTACTCAGTCATAATTTTAGCACTCGGTTTTTGACCAAAAAAGCAGAAAAATCCCCTGATAATGCCCCTTTAAGCGCCCCTCTTCGAATAAGCACCCCCATAGAATCATGAAATTTAAAATATAAACCCACCCCTCTCCATCAAAGTACAGTTGCCAAATTGATTGTATGAAGTAATATACATAATAAGCTACATGTACAGTATTACTCCAGGTTTTCTTGCCACATATAAAATTGTACAAAAATAAAGCTGGTTCAATAATGGATATTGACAAAGCCGGCCAAGGATATCCTGCGCAGAGTCCCCTTAGATCTTCCTAGAAAAATTGGGAAGAGGAAGGCAATATTTTTTCTACAAAGATCGTAGGGGACTCTGCTCGCAGGATAGCCAAATAATTAACCTGAAATTCGAATTAAGTTCCGGCCGGGGCACTGTCTAATAATCAAGGAAATATCATGGTAAATCCACTTACCCTCCAGTAGCTATTCCTAGTCTTTCAGTTATTACTCTGCGGAATTTTTCCGTCCATTCTTCATTCTCTCCCCAAGGCCCTAACAGAAATGTTTTGTTGTTTTGTTAAAACATAATGAATGTTCAGTCGGAACAGTGTCAGTGTATTACAAATTAACAGTGATTTATTGTAACGGGATTCTTCCCAACCAGTATGGGTGTGATCTACACATAAAATCAATGACCGTAAGGAGTTTTGGGTGGGCTTATAACTGGGGCCGGGAGCTTATATCAAGGGGGGGGGGGGGGGGGGGGGGAATGGATAAAATACTAAGTACACATACAGCAGCTCCTACTGCATTGACCAGGCTTACTGTTACTGAGGAAATAAGGAAAAGTTGGGGGGGGGGGGGGGGGGGGGCTTATAACCAATATATTCTGTTAGCTGGCAGATGGGGCTATAAAGGGAGGGGGGAGCTAATATAACCAGGATTTTGCAGTACCATGCTAAATGCATTTTAATACCATGATCAATTGGGTGTGGCTTGAGTCCATCTAGCTCAAAAAGTCGGCCATTGATGGGCACGTAACTGACAAAATGAAATGCCTCCATTGCACGGCCTGTGGATACTGCATTGGTCTTCTCTGGCAGTAGTTTAGGTTTCTGGTCTGAGTTGAAAAAAGAGAACAAAATAATGACAGGTACTACTTTGTATTGCACAATTTAATTGTTATTTTCCTTGCTCTGATTGGTTGCATTTCCCCGACTAGTATTGTGAAAACTTAATCGAGCAATAAGCTCTTTGTTTTCTTGACTCGAAACTCAAAGCACTCAACTCGAAACTGGAAGCACTCGACTCGAAACTCGAAGCACTCTACTCGAAACTCGAAGCACTCAACTCGAAACTCGAAGTGCTCGACTCGAGACTCAAAGTTTTAAATTAATTATATATACAATTAGATTACTATTTATTATTTAAATATTATAGATTTTATAAGAAATTGTAAATTTAGACAAAGTGAAATGCAAATAAATGTATTGTATTGTATTGTATTTTGAGTTTAGGGGATCTAGGAGTCGATCTAGGATCGAGTCGAGTCATTAGAGTTTCAAGTGACTGTCAACTTACATTTGACCGGTACTATAAGTTAATTATGTAAACATGGGTATGACAACACATAACATTTGTGTAGGCTATAATTTTATTTTATTATAGAAATAGAAAATGGGTGCTTTGAGCTCACATAACCTGATGCAAACATGATCGAGGGAGTTTGGGAGAATTTGAAAGTACTAAAATGTAAACCCTCGCCTACAGCTTGGGTTCACATACATTGTAAACTTTTGAATTCTCCCAAACTCCCTCTTGTGTTTGCATCAGGTTATGTAAGCTGTAAGCATGTATGCCATTTTCTATTTCTTAATTAGAGCATGCCAGCATCACCTGTTTTAAGACTGTTTAGAAAGAATAACACGATACAATGTACAATGTACATTTATATTACATGTACTGTATTTGTTAGGCTAACTGTTAGAGAAACCTCAGCTGATGAAATGCTGGGGGGTAACCTGCAATGGACTAGCATCCCATCCAGGGGGAGTAGCAATGCTCTGGCAGTTGGCTTCATGTTACGGAATTCATCCTGGATAAACTCCAGCAGCTGAGTGTGGGCCAGTTTGGCCCGAGTGTGACTTTACCTTATCACCTGAGTGAGTTGTTACACTATAATTATATCACTTACCTAGCAAACTTATTATGTGCCATGGCCAATTCTGGCAGATTGCCAATTACATATCCCTTGTTCTGAAATTTATATAATTTAACTATAATTAACTACGTAACAGCCATAAACTCAGAAATTGGTGAAAGAGAAACACATGTCTTTATACTCTGTTATAAAATTTTGGTCATAATTATAACACGTGCTCTGATTGGTCAATTCAAGTTCATTATAACTCGATAAAGCACACGCCCTACTTCATGCGTGTGCTTTATCGAGTTATAATGCACTCTGGCCTACGTCACAAGTTTGAGCGCGCCCAATTCCATGAACATTTTATAAAGGAAATAGTAAACTTGCCCCTCGTGCATTGTTGAGTTATATTTATTAGCACTTGGGAATTTTTAAGAACACTCAAGAAATGCGAGAAGCACTCGGCTTCTCTAAGCATGTCTCTCTTCTTGAGAGTTTCATAATTATTATTAGTACGAATTAAGAGATATGTGGTAGTCAGAGCAGTTTTCAATCAAGTGTCATAAAACCAAAACCAAAGAAAAAATTTTACAATAGCCAATCACAACAAACGTAAACAATGCAATAAACTAATGACAACTCGAAGCAAATACAGTCGAACCTCCTGTAAGTGGACAATGATTTACTGTCCGTACTGCGCAATCTCTGGCTGTACTGTTTGCATGAGTCCTCATACAAAGGAATGTTTACTCACCAAAATAAAAATTCCGGGGCAAACTTACCTTTTTCTTCATTATTAAACATCAGATATCCTTGCCAATAACAAGTAGAAGAACCTTGACGTTATCCCAAACCAACGTTTCAGCTCATCGAGCATTCCTGGACGTAACGACTCGTAATGGCGGACTAAAAATCTTCATGTTGACTATCACCGAAGTGTAACATATCAACAAATTAAAAACAAAAATGAAAACAAACACTGAGACTGGCGCAATACGGACTGGAAATCATCTTTAAGAGAGTTGTTCCGTCCGCTTATGGGAGGCTAAAATGTAGTGTTTGTATGTAGCTGGGAAATGACCAAGTGTCCACTTACGAGAGGTGTCTGCCTACAGGAGGTGTCCATTAGCAGAGGTTCGACTGTACACACATAACCGGCGCCAAGTGCAGGAAAACATGAGTAACCAAGTCACAATCGGTTTTGGTTTTGCATCAGTACGACAGCTAACATGTACATGTACCCACCTCTGGGTCAAACTTGCTAGAAAACTCCTTCAACCTGCTTAGTGTTTCACCCAAGTGAATATGAGTGCAGTTAAGAAGAACACTCAGCAATGAGTGAGTGGCACAAGAGTTTGGAATCACCTGTTGACAAAATAATGAAGAAACACATGATGTGGTTTTGAATTTATTTTTTGGTTTAAAATTTTTCAATCAGTTTTGATTTTGATTTTTCCTTTGTTTCAGATTATGATAATGAATATGAGAGACAAAGGAAATAAAAATAAAACTGGTTTGAATTTTTAAACCAAAAATAAATTTAAACTACAACACATACATTGTACTGTTGTGTAATTTATACATACATGTATGTTATCATAATGACACAAACTAGATTCAATGTTTTTTTTTAATTATTAACTTTTATTATATTAACGTTTATTCTGGGCCCAGCATTTATTAAACAAGGGTATTTTTCATCATTTTTGACAGCCTCTTTTTTTTGCTGATTTGACATAACATTTACTGAATTAAAATTAAAAAAAAGAGTCAACTAACAAGACCAAAATGTCACCACTTCTTTCCTAGTCAAAACTTATACAAAAAGTCATGGCGATACAGTACTTAGTGTAGCTCGTAGAGTGTGGAGTGACTGAAACTGATAAATTGAACTGGTAAAGCATGGCGGCTCATGAACCTAAATCAGTTACACAACTTAAGGTAGGATTCAATAACTACATTGTACTGTAAAGTTCTACATGTATACAATATCACACCTGATATTTGTTCTTGTTTTGTGCGTTATTTATCACTCAAAAGTGAGAAGAAATGCTTGACCATTACATGTATATTGCTTCGACAATGGAAATCTGATGAAACACTGCCTCAAGTGTACATGTATGATACATGTATATCTTCTCAATCAGAAAAAAACTATTGACTGAAGTAAATGGTAAAAAATCACAAAAATCTATAAAAGTTCATAATGCTATAAAATAAATTAAGACCAGGTATCCAAACCAGGGTTATGATTTCCTTTCGTTATAACTTGAATTGATAAATAATAATTATTAATGAGTTTGAGAATGTAGGTGACTGTGTATTATTATTATTAATACCTGCTGGGCAAAGAATATATCCCGAATAACGTCTTCATCCTCTACAAACATTTCCTCTAAAGGTTGTATTTTGCGTCGTGATCTTCTCTCTTCGATCCATTTAAAGAGGAAAATGAACCCATAAACAGGCCTGCAACAAAAGTTCCACTTACAAAACTTGTACAGAACAGTACTAGACTAGGTCAAAGTATATATATCAGACTATAATAGTGGCTTATCAGGCCGGCGCTTAATTTCTGGTTTCCATAGCATGAAGCGAATAGGAATATCTCTACTCCCTACGAAAGAATGCTAGTCCAATTGCCAACCAAGGTTACCTCCCAGCATTTTTGCCAGGTTGCCCTCACTGAAAATTCGCTGGAATCCATTTGCTCCTGGGTGGAGAGAGGCAATATGAGAGTAAAGTATATAATGCCCAAGAACACAACACAGTAACCCTGGCCAGGGATCGAACCTGGACCGCTCGATCCAGAGCCCAATGCGCTAACCATTTAGACCACCATGCCTTCAAACAGGAGATACATGTACATGTACTAAATGGTAGAAAATATTCTTGTGGGAATTTCCAGCAAAAAACCTGAAATAATATTTTAAAGTTACTGTTAGTAATAGTATTTCTAAGTAGTCAGTCAGAGTCTGTACATACTTTCAGTGATGACCAACACTTCATAAAGCCAACAAATGTTTTTAAAATTTCCTCTTAGCCTTTCTACATATCAACCACAGCTTACAAAAATTTGACAGCTAGAACCATGTTTGTTTGTTTACATGTAACTGTGTGTGTATTGTTTACAGTTCTCAGGTCATCTCCATAAAGACTACATGAATGTATTTTTAAACCACTCAAAATACCTTGAGGACATTTTTAATGCTTAAATTATTTTTATTTTATGACTTGTTGACAATAATTAAAATTATTGGTTGATTAATTTATAAACAATAAGTATCAGGCAATACACATGTATATATTTAACAATTATCCTGCAAATCATGAGTAATATATTACGCATGATTTTGCAGGATAATTGTTAAATATCTACATGACTTTGTAATACTTTTCTTAACACTGTACATACCCTCTAAATGGTTTTGATAGATCATAGATTTCCTCCACTTGGGCACCCTTCACACCTGCAATGATTTATTTTTCACGCCATCACAATCCGTATCTAATATATTTGATCTCTCTACAATAATTTAAGAATACAATCATTATGGTAAATGTATGTATGCTTGGCTACAGATATACATTTACAGTTGAAACCCGATATTAAACTCAAACCCAAGATAACTCGATCCTCCCGCTAACTCAAACCTTTTTCGATTTCCCTTCATGTCATTTTCTTACTAATCTTACCCTCGACAACTCAAACCTTATTAATTTTGATGAAGTGTAATGACTTAAAACATTTTCCAGAACACTGAATTTATTTGAATAAAGTTGAGCAGCATGTGTTCGGGAAGTGCAGAGATACATGTACAATGTATACAGACTTTAGAACAGGATATTGTACTTTAAGGTCTAACAAGTTTATGTACTGTAACTAAAACGATCTTACATGTACATTAGAACATAAAACATATTACAACATTTGTGTTTTATGTATTTAAATTTTTTAAATTGTTTTTAAACTCGTCTGATGTTTTGCACATTAGCCCGACTGTGTCCGAGCAAGAGAGCACTGTAATGAAGCATGTACATGTAAGTACAAAAACATAAAGATATTAATACTGCTTTATCCCTAGTTTGGGATCATTTGATGCCATCTCCCGATAACTCAAACTCTGATAACTCAAACCTTTTTCGATTTCCATTGAAGGTTCGAGTTATCGGGATTCAACTGTAATGTAAAAGTGTATATATTTACAACAGATATAATAATGAAAATGCCACCAAATATAAACTGCTTTGCTGAAAGTTTGTCTAGAAAAGATTTTGTTTGAAAAAGCATTAGATCATCTGATACATATGTATGTGCAACCAGATAATTCATTATTTTGTAGAACATTTATATAATACAGTGGAACCCCGATTTAACGAAGTGCCAGGGACTGGGGAAATTGGTTCGTTTAAATCGGGGTTTCGTTAAATCGAGAACCCCGATATAACGAATTTGTTGAAAACTGACCAAAAACTTTGTTAAATCGGGGTACAGTTAATAATTAATTTGGGCGTAATGTTAACTGATTAAAGACAAAGAAGATAAAGCCAATTAGATGGCCACGACAGTACTATTTTTAGCAACATGTATGACTGTAATGGACTGCTGACAACTTTCTTAGAGAATTAAAATATTTTACTGTAGTCGATTATTCATCTTCTGTGGCCATGATGACATTCATTCGTTATATCGGGGTAGATTTTACATTCGGGCTTCTAGATTTGTGTTCGTTATATCGAGGATTTCGTTAAATCGGGGTTCGTTTAAATCGGGGTTTCTTTTCCATACATTTTTATTGTAATTCTGGCCGGCTGAAATAAATTTGTGCGTTAAATTGGGGAATTCGTTAAATCGAGGTTCGTTAAATCGGGGTTTCACTGTATACAGTTGAATCTCAATACACGTAACTCAAACCCTAGATAACTCGAACCTCCCGATAACTCGAACCTTTTCGATTCCCCTTGAAGGTTTGAGTTATGGGATTCAACTGTATGCATGTTTTGAACAGAGTATCAAAGGTTCCTACAACTCAGAATACCCTACAGTACTAATGGCTAAAATATAACAGCAACTGGTTACTCAAACTACAGTCACAGTGTATGCTATAAAGTAAAAACTCACAAGTTACAAGTAGTTAGAAAAGACAAATTTCATGAAAACTTTGATGTGGTCTTTTAATCCCAAACCTGAGTTCCAAACAGCGCACGGTATACAGCCACAGTTAAGGCATTTCCGCCGACGAATGGCTAATGATCGAAAAGCCAGCTTTCGAAATTGAAATTTGTAACGGTGGCGTCGAATTCAAGTTTTTTTTTTGTTTTGTTTTGTTTTGTTTTCACCTTTTATTACAACAACTCAAAACCGTTTACATTACAGGTGGTTTTTTTTTTTTTTTTTTTTTTAACTTAATTACTTACACGAAACGGGAAAAAAAACTAATACAAAGTCACGATGTAACATAAAAGACGAACTAAACAAGTTGACAATTCAATTTAAGCTTATTCAGTTATTGTAAAGCTAAATATCTACACATGTTCTTGTCTAATACAGTCGAACCCCTATTAAGCGGCCACCTATTAAACGGCCAACCCCTATTAACTATTAAACGGCCAACCCCTATTAAACGGCCAGCTATCAAAGTTCCAATATCAGTATAATACTGTAAATATACAGTGTAACCTCGATATAACGATGTGGCCAAGGGACTGACCAAATTAGATCGTTATATCGGGAAATCGTAATAACGAATTCCCGATATAACGATTTTTTTGGGAAAAGAGGCAAAAATATCGTTATATCGGGGTATTGTTAATAATTGATTTTTCATGTACTGTATAAATCCCTATCGTAACAAGCTGTTGACAGACACGTTACAGTCCTTATGCAATGAGAACTAAATTATAAAGGAAAAGTATTGCCCGGAAGTATTGTCATATCTTTTCAAGTGTCAAGCCTCCTTTTTCATCGCGCGATGATTGATTTATCGTTATATCGGGGTAAATTTTACGTTTGGGCTGACAGATTGTGATCGTTATATCGGGAATATCGTTATATCGAGTATCGTTATATCGGGAGTTTTCTCCATAAATTTACTGTAACATTTGCCGGGCTGTCAAATGTTGATCGTTATACCGGGAACATCGTTATATCGAGTATCGTTATATCGAGTTCCACTGTATAAAGCTTAATATGCACAGACGGCTTTCGCTTTATCCTTAGCTTTACTGATGTTTTGTATATACCGTGTTATAACTTATATAGCTTAAAGATTCTATTCTATTCTATAGACGTCTGTAAGAGTTGTAACGCTCAAATTTGTGCATTAAACTAATTTTAAGGAGATTCTTCTAGCCGGTCGATGGTTTATGTTCAAGTCAAACATTAATCGAATCTACACAATGAACGTTTATAAAAGATAAGCTATCTCAGTTTTCTACTTACCGAACTCTTCGATCAACAAACTGAAAAGCCCTAAAAAACGCAAAAAGTTATCAATTTAACTTACGTTACTTTACAGCATACGACTGCTATTAAAATTCACATCTGAAAATATAGGAATAAACTTGCTAAGACAAAGAAAATAAATAAAAACCTGGATCGCTTTCAAGTTCCAACCATCCACTGTTTGCCGCCATATTTGAAAACATCATAACAATCCAGTCAGCGGCCTATTACATTTGCAGTAGGTACTTCGTGTAAGATACTATAGCGCTCCACCCTTCTGTTACTTTACTTTTGTCATCTATTCCGCGCTTGCTGATCTAAGGGTTTTGACAAAACATTGACCCCGATCAACTGACCCCTTACTGACCCCCCTATGACCCCCTCTAAAATTCAATGGGGAAAATGAGGAAAAACAAAACAAAAGTCAAGAAAAATACAACGAGAGACTGAATCAAGTTCATAAATACCTGAACTTTCCAAGATGGCGGAAGTGTGGCTAAGGTTTACTGACTCTGTACTCTTTCATTACAAGTACATCGAAAGTACAGGTTTTATTCTCGGATAAACAAGCCCGAAATAAGTTGTAAACATCATAAGCATGTTAGCTGTTGCCATGAGGAAACTAGTTAGAAAAGCAACAAAATATACACGCACACACGATGCAGCAACCGGAAGTTATTGTTGGATCTTGGTAGTTCCAGGTCCCCGGCCAATTTCCCCATTTTAAAATACGACCTTTGGTGGTATTGGATAACATTTTCCTGATGTACCTAGTCATCAAAATAACAAGGATTTATTCGTCACTTACAATAAACTTTTCACATAATTTTTTATTAGCCTATGATGGAACGATCCAACAGTGTCACTTTCCGGTTGCTGTATCATGCGTGCGTGACGCTTGCGTGTGTTTATTTTGTTGCTTTTATAGCTAGTTTCCTCATGGAGACAGCTAACATAATTTATTTATATTATGCTTTACGATGTTTAATATTTGACGCTCATTTATCCGAGAACAACACCTGTTCTTGCAACGAAAGAGTAGAGTCAGTAGACCTTTAATAGCCACACTTCTGCCATCTTAGAAATTTCAGGTAAGCTAAAATGTATTTAATGAATTTGATTCAGTCTCTCATTGTATTGTTCTGGACTTTTGTTTTGTTTTTCTCGTTTTCCCCAGTGAGTTTTAGAGGGGGTCAGTAGGGGGGTCAGTAGGGGGTCAGTAAGGGGTCAGTTGACCGGGGTCAGTGTTTTGTCGAAACCCGATCTATAATTTGCAATAAGTCCCCTTTTCTATAAACCCTACCCCCACCCCACCCCACAAGGCCTTAAAAAGAATTAAGCCCCGGGCAAGTTTGAAATTTAGGGTCTCGGAAATGCAATTTCTTGCGTTTTCCGTGGGACATTTTCTCAATAAATAAATACGTAGTAAAGCGCAATAGTTGTTTATTTTCGGTAAGGCTAAAATATTACAAAAAAGCAAAATTGTTCATACTACTGTTCATGCAGTTCACAAGCAAAGGGCGAGACGTCTACCCTTCAGACGGGCAAACTCTGTTATTACAACCGTTAATGTGAACGTCATTGTGCTTATGGATGTGCAGAATTGCAAGGGAGCTCAATCTCTCGTCACTCATGGTACTTCGAAGATGAGTTTTGTAATTCAGTCTCTTCATACTATTATTAAAAGCTATGTTCCTGCAGTGCATGTTGAGACAGGATACGTTAACACACGGTGTGGTAACCTCTCCTTCACAGTTAAAGAATAACTAAGGACTGGTGGGGCTGACACGGAGGGAGGGGTACGTGACGCGTTTTTGACATTCACAATTCAGTGTTTCTTTCCATTAATAATGAGATAATGGAAACTGAATCAGATTTAACATAAAGTCGTATCACTATGATACGAAAAAATATATTAAATCACTGAGCCAATTTAATGATAAAAACTCCTTCATAGAAATATATTTTTCTCAGATTTCAGCTGTACGCCCGGGTTGACTATATAGAATCAGTGTGAAAAGAATAGCTTTGTAGAATTAAATTTTGGATTTTGATGACATCAAATGAAACCACCAATACCGTGAAATTAGTGTTGGGGTTTAAGTTGACGTACGTACGCAACGACGAATTACATGCGCATTTCAACAACGAAGCCAGGTTTCGACATTGCTGCCTGTCATCTCTTTCGACATTGCTGATCCTAGCAGTATGCGCAAGACGTTAGACTTGCCACAAGTCGTCTTCTTTGAGCGAAACCGGGCGACGCGCGACAACGAGGAAACCAAAACCAACGAAAGGGAAAAATAATATTGGAAGGGGCTTTTAGAAAGTCTAGCAAGACGTGTGTCACAAATGAACCTAGTATATGACCGCTCACCACACGAGATACTCCGTAGCTCAGTGGTAGAGCATCCGACCGGTGTACGGAAGGTCATGGGTTCGACTCCCGTCGGGGACTCAGATTTTTTTTCTTTGTCCCACGCTCGAGTGACAAACTGAATACAGTTACTTACTGAAGCCAGCTTTGTTGCGACAAGTCAAAGTTATCTACTCTTATCTCCTCGAAAGCATATTTCGGGAGTGATGATGAGGGGAAATGAGGGTAAATTTTGGTAATTTATGTACTTTTATATTAGTCTCCTAATCTCGTACCTGCAGATCTTTTTTCTCTTCCCGTAGAGTGAGACCGATCTTGGTGCGAGATCTTCTGAAGAGTAAAAAGACCTGGCTGCGAGAATACTAGTTGCATGCAGTCTCTCATATTGGGAACGGAACGGGACGGAATAGGTATAGTGATTAGCATAGCAGACATTAGCATACACCGAGACCCACTACGAAAACGGGCTTTGGATGGAATAAGGCTAGAGGTGTCCGGATCGGAGGAGCCCAATAATGTAATTAATAATTTTATCAACTTTACCTCAAATCCCATTGACTTCCGGGGGAAGGGGGGGGGGGGGGGGTACTCCCTATAATGGACTATACGGGGAGGCTACGCCCGAAAGGGGTCCTTTTTTTAGGCTCGAGGTATGTGAAAGGGTAGGGATTTCACGAGTTGAAGTATATGAAAGGGTAGGGATTTTCACAAGTAAATGATATTATTGTTTGGTTAACATCTGGTAATGCTTGATGATTTTCTGGTGATATATATTGTTCATTAAGTTTCATTCCAAGGGTATAGAAAAGGGATGCAGTGCTTCTACTGTAGGTATGGAAAAGGGGTAACATTTTCTATGGAAGGTATATGAAAGGGGTACCTTTTCTGTGAAAAATGGTATATGAAAGGGTAAGGGGTCGGACCTCTGGGCGGAGCCTCCCCGTATAAAACTTTTTTGCCCTTCAGTTTTGACTTTGACTTATGTTAAACTCCAAAAACATTGTCATGGAAAACCTCATTTATATAGGAGAAATTGAAACCTCGATTATTTGTTAATCCTGGTTAGCGTTAATCGGCTTTCGAACAACTGGGTCCGTGGGTGAAGAGAGGCACCACTGTGCGGACTCCGGAGTCGGGCCAGTATAAACACTAAAGCCACATGTTTTGGTGACGAGGTCACATTTAACCGAGCGTCTCAGTGGCGGATCCAGGGGGATTGTCGGGGGGGGGGGGGGCGGGGTCCGGACCCCCTATCAGACATGAGGAGTTTTTTGCTTTAATTTCTCCATTATCCATAGTAAAACCATCTCCAGGTTCCACCAAAATGCACTTTCCAGAGCCTAAAATCTCAAACATTTTCTGGGGGAGGCAACCAAACACCCTCTCCACGCCTTTTAGTAATAACTCAGTACTGCCGTCTAATTCCAAAAATTATCCCTCTACTTCACATTTTCGGGAAAAATCCCGTGGGACCCCCCCCCCCCCCCCCCCCTATCAAAAATTCCTGGATCCGCCCCTGCGTCTATTGTATACTTTTGATGGGTTTCAACTCTATAATGAATCTTTCCCCATTTCTTCTTCTTTTAATTAATCGCTAAGTAATTTTCCACCCCCTAGTCGGTGACATCGTCTTCAGAAAGCTTCTCACTACAGTAATATTCCTTTGACTCATCAAGCGATCCAAAATCCAAATAAGGAGTGTCCTCCTGCATCATTTCTTCCAGTGATCTCGTCACAATTTCAAATGTCGGCCTCTCGCTGGGATCCTCCTTCCAACAATTTAACACCAGCTGGTATCTGAGAAAGGGGCGTAAGATCAAGATATTTTAAATAATGTAAATAAGCGTCAAGGGAGTTATTTACACGCACGTCACGGGGTTCTGTGCAAGACACCGCCAAGTTTTTTGTTGGAGTCAGACTTATCACAGTGAGCTACAATAGATCTCCTGATCTCACCCATGGGAATATTTTGTGCCGTTTGTCGTGTTTTCTGGCCTTCTTTGAGGCTGATGATAGGTTAGCTTAGGCTGGGAATGTGCGATATCACTCCAGGATAATCCTAGTTATAATATACTAACCATGGAATAATGCATTTTCAAGCAATTTGATTGGTTCCCTACCCGTGGTCTCAGAGGCAGTATACCCTCTCTACCTTATTTGGAAATACCGCGAAGTTCAATGTTTTTCGTCTCGGGAAAAAAATGGCGGAAAATTTTCGTCTTATTCTATTTTCTTCGGAGAAATTCGACATTTGAACTACTGTAGCTTGTTCGGTCCGTATTGGGGAATATTGGTCTCGTCCTTTTTTTGCAAGTTTATGGGTCCTAGACCAATATTTCCCCAATACGGACCACACGCTAGTTCGATAACATTTATATATTTTTGCTGGGCGGTTTGTGAATCTGGCGGTGATGTTTTGTTGAATCTGGCCAGATTCTATGGATAAAGCGGTTCCTGTACTAAATCCATCAGCGTTAACGTTAGTTGCAACAACGTCCTATTAGTTACACGACTGACAAGCCTTGGGGAACTGGCCATTACACAAATAACTGACACAATTTGGCTGAACCAGCATACCTCCAAACGTTATGCATGTTTACTTACAGTTTATCAGAACACGTGTCTGGTTTTTCCATGCGATATCCCGTCTTGAGAAGATTGTACATCTCTTTATTGTTTACTCCAGGATAAGGATTTCCTCCTGTAATAAAATAATGTGGAACTGCATGGGTATCGCTCGCTCACTCACTCACTCACTCACTCATCCTCGTTTACGCCTACAGTCTCTTAGTACAGATCAGGACGGGAAAACCTGAGGTACAAATCTGTCTGAAACCCTCCGGAGAAAAATGTATTTTACTTTTTTGCTGTGGTTCGGCTTACCCATTGTGCAAAATTCCCAGAGAAGAACTCCAAAAGACCACCTGAGAAAAACAGAAAACAAAAACAAATTAATGGAGTATTCACAACAACTTGTTGGGGGGGGGGGGGGGGGGGTACTAATGAGAAAAGGGGGGTGTCTGAAAATTTTGAGGTGCGAAAAGGGAAGGGGAGAATCAGAAAAATAAAAATCTTGTCAACGGGCCGGGGGTACTTGAAAATAAAAATAAGCAACAGACAACTTGCCAACAATGAACCTTGATTGTGCTTTATAAAACATCAATAGTATAAATTAACTTGTACCATTAAACAAAACTGCAACTACTATGACAAACAATAATAATTGTTAGAAAGATATTATTCTGTCAGTGACACAAGCTACTCGGAAAAAATTCCGAGTTCCCCCAACAGGAGTCGAACCTATGACCTTCCGCACACCGGTCGGACGCTCTACCACTGAGCTACAGGAGACTCGTGGGAGCTAAGGCCATATAACTAGGTTTAAGTGTGACAAACATCCCGCATACTGCTAGGATTAGATTTGTCGATGATAGAGAATTTGTGGAAAGAAATGATGGTATATTTTAAAGTGCCCATAACCTTTTTTTTTTTTTTTTTCTCATCTGAATCTAAACATTACCCAAGGAATTTCTGCGACAAAATTTTTGCGATTTGCAGAAAACGCGAATTTTTTATGAATGTTTCAAATCTTAAAAATCCTATTTTTGTTTGGTATACCCGTCCCGCTGTAAGAAGGCCGACGGGCTCACATTTTCCTGAATGTACGTCACAATTCCTTTGTTTTGAAGCCACGTGTTCCTTAATCTACGTCACAGTTCCTTTGTCTGATGTCACGTGTTCCTTAATCTACGTCACAGATCCTTTGTGAACCGAGAAGGACCCAGGGGGGACTAAAGCAAATGGTGATCCAAAATGGCGGCAAATTTGAAAGTTTTATAACATTCATAAACAATTCGCGTTTTCTGCAAATGGCAAAATTTTTTCGCAGAATTTCCTTGGGTGATGTTTAGATTCAGATGAGAAAATAAAATAAAAAAGGTTATGGGCACTTTAAGGTGGCCCGCGGTTATTTATTGGAGCGGAGGTTCCCTTTTTTTAAACTACTTTTCGGCAGGAAAGCGTCAACCGATTTCTCTAATTTTTGGTATTCAAAATAAGGAATCTTTAAATTTTAGAAGGCTTTTAATTTTAGGGCAAACGAAATTTAAGATTTAGAGATACAAGCGCTATTAGAAAACCTTGTTTTTTATGAAATCGCGAAACTGGGCACAGACCCTTATATAAAAATCACTATAATAAATATTAAAAATACCCTTACATAATACCCATCCATCAAATACCCCTATATAACTACGACTCCCATAACTGCCGTGTATAAGAATTACAAGCGCCGGTTTTAAGACTCGTTACAAGCGCCGGTTATAAGACTCCTTACAAGCGCCGGTTATAAGACTTGTTAAACGAGTTGATTTTAAGACTCGTTATAAGCGTAGGGTATTACAAGCGCGGTTTTTAAAGACTTGTTAAAAGGGCAAGCGCCGGTTTTAAGACTCCTTACAGGCTTGACAGATTCGCTCGGCAGGTAGGGCTAAAAATCAGCCCTAAGAAGACAGAGGTCTTGCCTGTGAACATCGCAGCACCCATGCTCATCAGGATTGGACAGCTGCAGTTCGCAGCTACCCAATCCTTCGCCTACCTGGGAAGCACAGTCTGCCATGATGGAGGAGCAAACATGGACATCAGGCAGAGGATTGGCAAGGCAAGAGGAGCCTTCACGAAACTCCAACCTGTGTGCATGGAGGAGCGGAAAGTAAAGCAGAAGCACAAAGATTAAGATCTACCAAGCTAGTGTACTCTCCGTATTACTCTATGGATCAGAATGCTGGAGAATGACTGTGCACGATCTGAAGAAGCTGCAAAGCTTTCACACCTCCAGTCTCCGAAAAATCTTGCGTATCTTTTGGCCAAGAAAGATTTCGAACAATGAGCTCTTCAAAGTGACAGAACAGGAGGACATGGGGATTATCCTTACGAGAAGAAGATAGCGCTGGATTGGTCACGTACTCCGTACGCGTAGAGAAACTACTAACATCTCCAAAGTTGCTCTCAGATGGGCAACAGAGGGCAAAAGGAAAAGGGGCCGTCCCAGGTCCACCGGGAGGAGGACTGCAGAGGCAGAGCTCCGGGCTGTAAACCTTACCTGGGAGCAGGCTTCACGGGTTGCTAAGGGCCACCAGGATTGGAGAGACCTTGTTGATGCCCTATGCGCCACTTAGCGTCTAAAGGACTGATGATGATGACAAAACCCTTTTTGAACTCTAACTCATATTAACTCCGTATTTACGCATTCCCGAAAGCGGACGGACGGGAGCTTCGACTGTACTTTCAAACTTACACGTCGCTTTTTGTGGTGTATTCACTGTTGTAGAGAGCTTCAGGCGCCAGCCATTTTACCGGTATCTTTTTTCCTTTCTTTAGTTTGTAAACGTCTTCATGGGTTTGCCGCATCAGTCCAAAATCTGAAATTTTTACAACTCT